>CANXYC010828393.1:0-76181 GCA_948193065.1 Aleurites moluccanus
TATATATATATATATATATGTACATGATTATGATTTGATATTCAGATTCTTGATTTTGTTGTTCATATCTTACTGAGTTGAAGGCTCACTCCTCTTCTGTGGATTTCAGGTGATAGGGTAGCTCGTGAGGGAGCTAATAGAGAAGATCAAGCTTCTTGACTCATTCTTCTAAGAAGCCTTCATTGTAATTATTTTGACATATGATTTTGTATATTCACTGTATGGTAAAATGGCACAATATGTATTGGGAGTATACTCTAGAGCTCCATAGTTGGTTATTGGGGAGGATAATATTTTGATCTATGATTTATTGGGTTACTCTTGTTTCTTAGTGATGTGAGATGTATCTTTTGATCAGTAAGGAACAAGAGAAAGTTTATGAAATGGTATAAAAAGAAAGATATGGATTATGCCTATATTGATCATAGATTCATATGAATGTGTAATATTAATGAGATCCAGGATATGAGAGTTCTACGGGTTTATGGTGGCCTTAAGCCTACTCTTGTCTTAGGACCATCGCACCACTGGAGTTGGGGTGTGACATTTTCTCCCATAATTTTTTTCTTTCATTAAATATATTATGATCGATAATTTAAATTTTTATATTGATATATAAAAATAAGAATCAACTAAAAAAATAATTTCTTTAGCATGGAATTCCACTAGGCATTTTTGAATATATTTTTGAATTAAATCTTTATTTTAATTAATTATAAAAATTAAAAAATATTTTTGAGAGAAAAAAGGATATAAATTTTAAAAAAGTAAAATTAATTCTTAAATCTCAGATATCACACATCATAAATTTTTTTTACAATTTTTAAGAAAATTAAATAAATTCATAACTCATAAGCCTAATTAAAAATCTCCAATTTAATGGCTATATACCACAATTACTTGTAAATATTCCAGGTTTGATATTATGAACAACAATAGTAGTGATTAAATTAAAAATTTTGTAAGTTTCATATATTTGTTTGATTTATCTATTTAGAGTTACCTAATAATTTTTATAATTTTCTGACTCCTAACAATAATAATAATAAAGGCAATTATATGTAATGATCTGATAACCTTGAGAAAGTGCAGAAATTTAGTGAGTGTTTGATTTATCTATTTAGAGTTAACTAATAATTTTTTAAGCTACTAACAGCTAACTCAACCAATGTGATAAACTAAAAAAAAAAGAAAACAATTGTTAGTTGTTCGGTATTTGAGAGCTTTTTTCTATCAGTTTGATATTATATTTTAATTATAATACTCTTATCATATTACCCATATAAAAAAGAATTATTAATGAAATTATTTTTTAAAAATTATGTGATATAATTATTTATAATTTTTTAAAAATAACAAATAATTATTATAATATATTATTTATAATATTTAAAATAATTATTATATTTATATTTTACAAAATTATTATAAATATATATAAATTTAAATATAATTTTCTTAATTAATAATTTTTTTTTTATTTTTGTAACATTTTAAAATTAAAAAAAATAAAAATAATTATATCAATATGATAATTTTATATCTCAATAAAAATAAATTTTAAATTTTTAACAAACACCATATTAACAACAACTATCAATTCTAATTATTAGTACAAAGAGTTAAATTAAGCATATGTAAGTTTATTTTTTTCTTTAATGTGGAGTTAGTCACTTCATTAAAATAGTGATTTATTTTTTCCCTTCTTCTTCTTATTTATTGAGCATAACTGCTCACTATCATTATTAACTGTGATGGATAATTAATGGTGAAGAAAAATATATGTAAAAATCCCTAGGTTTGCTCTCATTATGCAAAAATCACCATTTGAAATTTGAGAAAAAAATCTAGAAAACATTTTTTGTAATTCATTATTATTCCTAAAACAAACAACAAGTAATGATTGAATATATTTATAATTTAATTTTCGCTATTTTTGTTATACATAAAATATGATAATTTAAAGCTTAATTTCGTGATTATTCCTAAAATAAACAACAACCAATGATTTGAGGTATTTATAATAAACTTATAAATGGTGATTTTTGCATAATGAGAGCAAATCTATGAACCTCTACATATATTTTCCTTCACCATTAATTATCCATCACAGTTAATGGTGATAGTGGGTAATTATGCCCAGTAAATAGGGAGAAAAAGAGAAAAAGTGGACAACTATTTTAATGGAGTGACCAACTCCACGTTATGAAAAAAAATAAACCTACATTCTCCTACTTAATCGATGTTTTCCACCATTAACTATAGTGAGAAATAAGAACATATAAATTATGACGATAATACCTAAAATTAAGTATTCTCTTTCATGTATTACTATGTTTTATATTTTTCAATAATTTCTCCATATAACTTAATCAATAAATCATATGTTTATTTTAGATCCTAATTTTAAAAATATTTTTTTCCAAAGCAAATAAAATTAATATACGTAACTCAATGAAAAAACATCGTATCAAAAGTTTCATTAAAATAATATCGTTCTTACAATGAAAAACTACATTAATGAACCAAATCTCGTTCTATCTACATGATCATTGAATTTATGTGGTGGCATGCCCTTAGTCAAATGATCAACAATCATAAAATCAATGCTGATGTGTTCAATATGTACTGTTTTATCCTTAACACGTTCCTTTATGACTAGATACTTAATGTCGATGTGCTTACTTCGACTATTACTTTTATTATTCTTAGCCATAAAAATAGCAACTGAATTATCACAATATAATCTCAATGGCCTAGAAATTGAATTCATAACTCTAAACTCAGTGATGAAACTCTTCATCCATATACCATGTGAAGTTGTCTCGAAACAAGATATAAACTCAGCCTCCATAGTAGAAGTAGCAGTCAAAGTCTGTCTTGCGCTTCTCCAAGATATAGCTTCATTAACTAGCATGAAAATATATCCTGATATGGATTTTCTTGAGTCAATACAGTTGGCGTAGTCTGAATCAGAGTAGTCAATTACCTCTAAATTATATGTTGGACTCTATATTAGCATTTAGTCCTTTGTGCCTTAAAGATATCTCAAGACCTTCTTTACAACCTTCCAATAATCTAAATCTGGATTACTCTGATATCTTCCTAACATCCCAACTGCAAATACAATGTCAGGTTTAGTGCAAACCTGAGCATTCATTAAGCTTTTAACAACTGAAACATAAGGAATATTTTTCATTTGTTCCTGCTCAAAATCATTTTTTAGACATTGGTTCAAATTGAACCTATCACCTTTCACAATGGGAGCTACACTTGGTGAAGAATCTTTCATTTGAAATCTCTCTAAAATCTTGTTGATATAGGTCTCTTGAGATAGATTGAGAATGCCTCGAATTCTCTCTCTCTAAATTTTGATGCCAATGATATAAGAGGTATTACCCATATCCTTCATATCAAAAATTTTAGAGAGGAATTGTTTCACCTCATATAGCAATCATTTATCATTGGTTACAAGTAAAATATCATCTATATATAGAACAAGAAAACAAATCTTGCTCCCACTAATCTTTCGGTATATACATTAATCCATAATGTTCTCTTCAAAACTAAATGAAGTGATAATATCATGAAACTTAAGATACCATTGACAAGAAGCTTATTTCAAACCATATATAGATTTCTTGAGCTTGCAAACCAAAAGTTCACCATTACTAGAGCAAAATCCTTCTAGTTGTTTCATATAAGCCTCTTCTTTTAAATCTCCATTGAGAAAGGTCGTTTCACATCCATTTGTTGCAACTCTAAATCAAAATGTGCAACTAATGCTAGAATGATGCGAAGAGAATTTTTCTAAATATAGGAGAAAACATCTCATTGTAATTGATTCCTTTCTTTTGATTGAATCCTTTGGCATCAAGTCTGACCTTGTATCTCTCAATATTGTCTAATAATTTTTTTTTTTTTTAAAGACCCATTTACATTCAATGGCTTTTGCACCAATAGGCAACTCAACAAGATCCCAGACACTATTAAATACCATAGAACTCATCTCATCTTTCATAGAATCATACCATAAGTCAGATTCTTTACAACTCATGGCTTGTGAAAATATTTCAGGATCATTTTTAGCTCCAACATTATAGTCAAATTCTTATAGATAGACAATATAATTACTAGGTATTGCTAACTTTCTTATTCTAGTAGATCTTCTTAATGTTGTGTCATTATCTTTATGAGGAACTTATTGTTTAATTGATTGTTCAACAATATCTTGTTGTTCCTTAACAACTTGATCTACTAGATCTAAATCAACTGGTATAGATCTCTTATGATTGGTTGCACAATATTTAGTTGAAATGAAAGAGTATTGTCAATAATATCCACTCTTATACTTGAAGTGGAATGTTGATTTTTTTGAATGATCTTTCTCAGAGACAATATTTATGAATTGATCGCTCTCACTAATCAAGTCATTTTCAAGAAATTTAGCATGTCTTGATTTAACAACCCTAGTAGTTTGAGATGGATAATAAAATCTATACCCCTTAGTCCATTCAACATATCCAACAAAATATCCATTAATGGTCCTTGGGTCGAACTTCTTTTCTTGTGGGTTGTAAATTCTCACTTTAGACAGACATCTCTAAACTCGTACATGTCTCAAACTCGATTTTCAACTTTTAAATAATTTGAATGGTGTCTTTAAGATAGCTTTAGTTAGAACTTGATTTTATATGTACACAACCGTCTTTAGTGCTTCAATCCATAAGGACTTGGATAGCTTAGAGCTACTAAGCATACTCTGCACCATATCTAATAAAGTCTGATTTCTTCTCTCTGCTACACCATTCTGGTATGGAGAACTAGGCATAGTATATTGGGAAACTATCTCATACTCTTGAAGAAACTTTGCAAATGGACCTGGTGTTTCTCCATCTTCAGTGTATCTACCATAAAATTCACGACCTCTATTTGATCTCACGATCTTAATTTGTTTACCATATTATTTCTCTACTTCTAATTTAAATGTCTTAAAAGTATCTAATGTCTCGAACTTTATTATGAAACATGTAGAGATATATATATAGTGAATAATTATCAATAAAGATGATAAAATATTTCTGACCATAGGCGTCCATATCTGAACAACAAATATCTGTATGTGTGATTTCAAATATTTCTAAACTCCTCTTGGCACCTTTTTTTGATTTGTTGGTTTGTTTTCCCTTTATACAATTCACACAAGTATCATAGTCAGCAAAATCAAGAGTAGTAAGTACTCCATCACTTACTAAGCATTTGATTCTATTAATGTAGATATGACATAATCTCCGATGTCACAACATAGAGGATTTCTCATTCATAACACAACGTTTTAAGTCAGTATACATCGAATTGTAGTAAACATTTTCATGTAAATTAATTTGAAAAAGATCATTAAACAAATTACCAGATCCAATAATCTTAGAATTAAATGATAAACGAATGTTTGAATTCCAAAAATTAAATGAATATCCCAAAGATAAAAGTTTTGAAATAAAAATTAAATTTCTAGAAAAATTAGGTACATAAAATGTCATTTCCAAATTTAAAATATATTCACTACTGTTCCAATAGCTTCTACAAGCGATGACATCTTGTTTCCTGAGTATATATACTATTCACTTCCCACTGGCTTCATGTGATTTTGAAAACTCTGTAAGGAATTTGAAATATGGATTATAATACCAAAATCAATTCACCAAGTGTTATGATTAACATTAACCATATTAGATTCATAAATAAAAATGAAGTTAACATATCTTTCTTTTCAAGTCACTGATGGAATTTGGTGTAATCCTTCTTCATGTGCCCTTTTTTTTTTTTTTACAAAAGAACCGCTTGGATTCCTTCTTGATTCCATTTTGGGAGACTATTTTAGCCTTTCCCTTCTTTTTAACTTGATTATTTTCATTTTTTTGCATGGTCAAATATGAACTCTCTCCCATCTCCATTTGTAACATTTCCTCTTCTTGAACACACATGGTCATTAATTCATTGATTGACCATTTATCCTTATGTATGTTCTAAGAAATCTTAAAGGGTCCATATTATTGTGGGGAGTGTTCAGAATATAATGAACCAGAAAAGACTCTCATATGTCAACCTCAAGGGATTTTAATTGAGCCGCAATATCCCTCATCTGCATGATATGTTCTCGCACACTTCTTAATGCAGTAAACCTTTGGGATGAAAACCTCATAATTATGGTACTTGTTAAAACATTTTCTGAGTCTTCAGAAGAAATTTAACATTATCATGCTACTTGACTGAACCACAAAACTCTTCAATTGGCCATGCCATTAAAATAGTGGTCCACTTTTTCTCTTATTCTCTCTATTCCTAAGCATAACTATCCACTATTACCATTAATTGTTCATAATTGTGATGAATAATTAATGATGCAGGGAAATACATGTAAAGGTCCCTAGATTTGCTCTCATTATATAAAAATTACCATATGAAATTTAAGAGAAAAATTCAAAAGGCTTTCTCTATAATTTGTAATTATTTCTTCAACAAATAATAAGTAATGACTGAAAATATTTATAATTTAATTTTTGCTTACATACTTTTATGTGTTTTTGCTCTTTCAGCATACCCTCAAACTCCTTGCATTTCTCCTTCCAAACTTTTATAATTATTGTAAAAGTTCAACTAGTCAATCCTAGCCTGTTAAAAAAAAAAAAAAAAAACAGAAGGTATGCGACAAAAGTATGAAAATGTATGATTAATTTTATTGAATAAGATACTTACTCATATAATTTATTTATTAATATTTTATTTAAATCAATTGGGATACACATCACAACTTAATTGAAATTAAATTGTTGCTTGATTTCTACACACATATATATTTAGAGAATTTTTAATCATAAGTCAAATAATAACTCTTTTAAAAATTAAATTTATATAAAATTATCTTAACAAATTTTTCTATATCACTATGTTTTGGTAAAATTCAACTAAAATTTATTCAAATCAATATATATAATTTATATAATATATTTTTATTATTTTTTAATATATCTATATAATTTATTTATATTAAATATTCAAAATTATCAAAAATAACATTCAAATTTTATAATAAATTAAATAAAAATATAATTAAAATCCATAAAAAATAAGCCTGCGACTAATATACAATTAAAATAATCTTCACTTTTACAACTAATAATATTATACCGCAATTAGAGGAATCATAGGAAGGTTTGATTGATAAGTCCATGCATTTTTTAAAAAATATCTAACAATAAATAAATATATTCAATATTAGGTAGATCATTGAATTTATTTGATTTGGTGATTGGGAAAACTTTAGCCTAAATCAAGTATAAGATTTTTTTTTTTCATGAAATGAAATCTGACACTATACATTTGTTTAAAAATTCAAATTTTATAAGAATTTAATTCAAATAAATTTTATTTTGTTAATTTTCATATTTAAAAAATTATAATTAACATAATTCAGTTTTTGAGTTAAAAAATTAATTATAAAAAAATAAATTATGTCAAAATGAAAATAATTTGTAAAAATTAAATTAATTTAATGAAATTCATTATTAAAAACCCAAATGCAAATTAAAGTATTGTTTAATCTTTAAATCATAAAAATACATTGATTAGAAATGATACACAATTTTATTTCAATAATTACATATATGAAATATCAATTTTACCAATCACAAAACTCAATAAATCTCATAACTCTCGTTTAAATTTAGTTTAAGAGTCTGCTTGATATTTAATTTAAATTTATTTTTTAATATTGGATTTTAATTTTTGATTTATTATTTTTAATAAATCATAATTTGAAAATAGTTAAAAAAAAAAGATTTTTACATATTAAAATATAACCTAATGATAAATATATATATATATCCTAACAGGATGGAGTTACTGCTGGATCAAAAGGACCCTAGCTCTCAAAACCCAGATGAACTTGCTATACTATATGTATTAAAAAGAAAATCATAAGAGGTCATTTATAATTGTCTCTCCCAAACAACTGATCCTCCCAAAAATTTGGAATTAGTTTTGGCTGATTTCATTCCTGCAGTCTGGACTATAAATTTAAATTTGATTCTCCTTTCTTGCTAAAAAAAAAATTTATAATTTTGCTAGACTCTACATGTTTCGAATGCTGTTTATAAAATACTATTTAATTATAATTTCAAATGGATATTAAATAATCATAATCATGCAATTTTACTTGATCTTGATAGGTAGAATTAAACAATGTATGTAATTGAGTAGTAGTTTTTGTTGATTTGGTCTTATAAGTTAGTTTGGTAGCCGAATTCGGTGGATATATAATAAATTTTCATTGAATATTTATACATGTGTAGAACACTGTATAAAATTGTTAATTATTTATTTAATATGCAGATAGAACTATTATCCTATTAAGAAGATTCGAAAGTTGACTTGTAAGCTATTAATTAATTGAATATCAAAGATTATGCTCTTGACCAAAAAAAAAAAAAAAACTGGATTATACTTGATTTAATATACAAGATCTCTCCAACCTCATTTTACTTGCTATTAATCGATATGGATGAATAATAATTTAATAACTTGTCTAATTATAAAAAAAATATTCACCTAATTATAATAAAAAAAGATTGATATTGAGGTTGATGTGCCTAATATATTTTTTATTAACTACAACTTTTTTTTTATTAACTATGGTTTCTCCTAAGTCCTAATAACTCCTAACTCCTAGAAAAGAGATTTTTATTATATTCTGAATTAATGGACGAATTTGATTATGTCTATAATATATGTATTGATTCAGATTCATTAAATCATTAATTAATAGGATAATATATATATTTTGAATATAAGAATTCAAAAGGGATAGGATAATATCCCATAATTATTTGGATCTTATTATCTCTATCAACAAAAAAAGAAAACAGAAATACATTCTTATCAATAAATTTGAAAAAAAAAAGTTTTTTGTGATTTTTTTTTTAAATTCACAATGATAAACAAATAAAGAGATATTAGTGGTTTTTAAAGTGTGAAATAATAATCTTTTCGTTCATGATTGTTTTTTAATTGGTGATATAAGTTAAGAGATCGATTGTTTGCGTTTTAAGACGTAAATATTCTATTATTTATGTATGTTATATGCGTAATCCAACATATTTATCTTGTGAGATAATTATTAATTAATATATTAAATTATTATTAATTAATTCATAATATAAAGTAATGGACTAATTTCACTTGAGAATTTTTTTTAGAGTTATTTAGAATTAGGAAGGCATTATTGAAATCAAAAGCAAGCCTTGAAGGATAAGAATGGTAAACACTAATAATATTATAATTATATTTCAACTTTTAATATATAAAATGTTTTATTTTTATAATTACAATTTATATTTTATTTATAATATTTACAGTTGTCTTCTCTTCCTTCCATCCAAATAAAATATAATTATTTCCCATCCTTTCTTTTTATTATTAGTTTTTAATTATTTCAACACGATAAATTAAATATTTTTCTTCAATTAATCCTGTTATATCTCACCTTTTCCCCTCCATTTAAAAACTTCCCTTCCCATTAGAAGATTTTCCTTTTATATTTCTAACTTGGTGCAATTGTTTCTGGCTGCTCTACCTAAGTACCTATGGTAGAATAGAAAACTATTAAGTAGAAAAGCTAAACAATGACAAAAATAAACCAGGAAAAACAAATTAAGTTTCTTATAATTTTTCTTTGTTGTTTTCTGCTTGATTTCTTATTACTCTACTAGTCTCTATTTCTTTATGATGATATCATTTGATTTTGTTCATTGTTTCTCCTAATCTTGATGCAATCCATTTTTTTTTTGAGTAATTTCTACATCTCTTATTAGTTATAATTCCTTGATTATCGCTTTTATGGTTCCTCTTTAAATAATTTTCGTACAAGTTTGGTGTTTGTTGATCACAATTTTGTCACTATTAACTGAAATTAAGCAAGCAAAATGTCATCAAAACTCAACTGATTTTAGAATGGTAATTATGATTTTCAAGAAAATGAATCCTCTCCTAGAAATTAAAATATGTTAAATGTTATCTCATATACAATTATTAGTTAGAAAGAAAAATGGAAGTGAAATTTTACCACTAGTCAAATTCCAAGTTTCTCTACACATTGTAAAAGTGAAATGGAAAGTTCTTGATCTTTGACTAACTCATGGAATTGCAAGAAGGATGTTAAGAATGAAATGTGGGAAAAATATCCCACATTATTAAAATTGGTTAATTATAAATATATTAAATAACTAATAAAAAAAGGGTTAATTTTTAAGATTCGTTCTTTTAAATATATATTAAAAAATTTAATATAATATCATAACCTAATTGATACTTGCACCATCTTATTATATTATAAATTAAATTATATTTTAAATTTTTTCTTGGCCCAATATTGAATATTTTGCCTTGAATTTTAATAATTTTTTTTTTTCATGTGGTATGGTTTACTTTAGACTTTTAATTTTTTTATCTAATATAAATTTACTTTAGACTTTAAATACTTTCTTGATCAAATCCATTATAAATCTATTAGTATCAATTATACTTCATAAAAAATTATCTTAGTCTAATTGTTACTTAAAAGGATTGTTAAGAATATAATATAGAAAAATGACACATGGAGGAAGCGGGGCAAGAAAACTATAACATGTCTACACCTTAAATATATTTGAGTTTACAAAAAAAAGTTTTTTGGTGTTCATTAGAAATAAAAAAACTAAAATTTTATTAATAACGAGATCTCTCTAAACTATTAAATAATAGACATTTTATAAACTATGAAACCTAATTAAAAACTAATAAAGTTATGAAATAGGATATCTAAATATTTTAGAATTACTTGAAAATAAAAAAAATAAATATAAACTAATTAGAAAATTATAATTATTAAAATTATTAAAATAATTACAAAAAATATATGATGATCACCGCATCATACTCTTCCATAAAATTTGATATCGAATTTATGAATTGAACTTGAAATCTTTCATGCCAAATAAATAAATATTTTAAATATACTAGTATTTTTATGGAGCAACTTTCATATAATATTTTTATTTAAAAGTTCAATTAACATGAAGCAAAATTAAAATTATTAATCTCAATAAAATCAATATTTAAAAACTCAATAGAATCATAAAACATATGGGCTAGGATCCCATTTTGTAATTTCATAAATTGATTATTAAAATTTTCACTCTTATTATTATTATTATTATTTTTATATATTCTCTTTGATTGCATGTATCTACAATCTCAAGAATCTCAATCTCTTTTTCTTCTTTCTTAATTGTTTCAACTTGTGGATCTTGTATATTTTTAGATTCTTGAATCTCATTGATTTCATAAGCTTCCACCTCGATTGACACATTTTATTAACTAAATTTTGAATAATTTCTTGCATATAGTTAATCTCTTCCATAAATTTATTTTCTTGATGGCTAGATATTTCACTTTCAGTAGATTTCTTTTCACCATAATCATCTTTATAGATTTTACTAATACCAAAAGTAATTTTTTATTCACAATTTCTTTAGCAACATGGAGTAAAATTCATACAACTAAGATGAGAATAATTTTTTTCACTTTTTACAGTACCTATTTAATTTCTTGTTTAACAACTATGATAAAATTCGTCGATTAATAATTCTTTTATCATTGATCAAGAACGAATTTTATCATTTTTTTTGATAATCAATCCACCATTCAAATACATCATCAATTAATTTCTAAGAAACAAGTCTAACTTTTTCCTTCTCACAAATATCATGATAATTAAAATATACTATCATATCAAATAACCACTTGATAAAATCTTTCACAAAAATCAATATCAAAAATAAGAAATATCTCTAAAATTAGGAATTTCTCTATAAAGAAATTGATTGTAAGTTATATCATCTCCAACGTAAGATCTATATGTAAGTTATATCATCTCCAACGTAAGATCTATATATCCACAATCTTGAAAATAAGAATTATTTTTTATACCAAGAACATGTCGACTGTAAATAATATCATCTTGAGTGTTTTTTTTCATATTTCTAATCTCGAAAATTTATTCTCGAAAGAATTTGCCTTCCACAATCACCGTCAACGAAGAAGTTGCTTCGAACTTTATAAATTATGAGAAGACAAAACTTAACTTATTTTGATACCAATTGACGCAACAAGGAAGCGGATCTACAACTTAAAACATCATTGAGTCCACAATGATTTTTTTTTTTTCCTTATTGACTCAATAATGTTTAAGGCGTAAATATATTCTAGTCTAATTATTTAATAAGCTTGAAATATGATAGTAATATAAGGAGCAATTTTTAAGATCAATCCATCTATTATTTTATTTATGTTTTGATTTTTTTTTTGTTTTGTTAAATTTTTAATTTTTTAGTACGTTTTATGTTTTCTTAGGTTATTTGAAAGCTTTTAATGTAATTTCAAGTAATTAAGAAGTGCCAAAGCTATTCGGAAGAAATCATAAGCTTTTTTTATGGTTTTAGGGCTATTAGAACTCAGTACTATACAAGGGTTGTTGTTGTTGTTACATGGAAAGAAACCTCGACATTGTAAGATGCTATTAGGGTTTTATTGGGTTTGCATTTTAAGAGTGCGGTGAAGAAGATGGTATCATAAAAAATTGAAGCTTTTGTAGAAATAAATTTCGAATTTTGAGGTAGAATAAACATATGGGTGTTTGTCAAATGAAGATTTTGGTGTTGAATTTGAAGTTTGAGAGGGAATAGAGAAATGGATAACATGGAGATTTTGAAGTTCACGGTATGGTATAGAGTTCAAGGTAGCGGCTGCCATGGAAATACACCAGCTGATAGTGAGAGAAATTAGGGTTTTTTTATTTTTAATTAATTATTTACTTCTCGCTCACTTAGCCTAATTTGTACAAGACATACTCTATTTGCTCGTCAAAATTGAGTCCTTTTAAACTTTTAATTAATTTTTTTGTTTAAATTAGTCGAAAATGTCATTTTGGATCTTATTGAATTTGAAGATAAAAATTACAAAATTACATTGAATAACTTTCTCTTATATTTTGAGATTCATAATTTATAAAAGAATTTTATAATTATTATTAAAATAATTTATTACATTATGTTAAAAAACATTAAAAAAAATAGTAAATAGAGAAAAGATTTATATTTTTTAAAATAATTAATATGTTTATCTTATAATGTAAAGGTTTATAAATTTAAAATTTATTGAGATAAAAATATATAGAAAAAAATATTGATATTTTTTTATTAAAAAAAAAAGTCATGTTAATTAAATTATTTGATGGCTTATTAATTTAATTAGAAAGAATAATCTATACACTGAATGCAACTCAGAATTTTACACAACATGCAAAAGAGGGTAGGAGACCATATCCAAATTTCAACCAATCAAATGATAAGCAAAAGCAAGAATAAAGCAGAAGTTGATTGAAAGCTTGACTTGTAGCCTTTAAAATGTGTGGGTTTGGTTTAAAAGTAAACTTGGAATAAATAGGCTAAATTTACCATGATTAGCCAATCAATTATTTTATAGGATTTTTCCTAAAAAGAAAAAAAATATTATTTTATAGGTTGGCTTGTTTGGATCTTTTTAGACAACATAATTTCAGTGTTTGAACTTTCTCAAACAAACAAAACTTGGGTTTGATTTCTGTAAAAATAGAAAAAATTGTTCATAGCCAATTAAAAAAAAATAAATCTTATAACACGAATGATGGATTTTCTGCCAATTTGGCTTTGATTATAAGATAATAAGTATTGGTTCAATTAGTGGTAGAATACCAAATAATAATAATAATAATAATAATATTGTTTTGGTTTATTCAATTACTATTTTTTAGACAGAAAAACTCAATATATCATATTAATTTACTTAATCTCTTGTGCTATAAGAATAAATTATTTTGTTAAGAAAAATAATAATACGATAGTTATTTACTATGTATGGTCACGAAGACAAATATAATAATTATATGATATAAAATTTATTTTAATTAATTAAATTCTAAATTGATTAAATTTTTTATAATAAATTGAGAAATTCAAGTAACTAATAAGGAATGAATAGGTTTCAAAATCCTTTTATAATGTCCATTTCTTTATTATTATGATTTTTAATTAATTAAAATCTCTTAAGTTACAGGTTTTCTCAATTTACATTTTAACATAAAAATAAAAATAATTTATTATTTTACTTTTTTTCTGTAGAATTTTTTCACATTATATTTATCATGTGCATGGCACGTAGTATCTTATTTATATATATATATGCTTCAACAAGGCACAAGTTTGTTGAAATCCAAAGTCTAGGCCCAGCTCAATACTTAATTGGGCCTAAAAATGTAGGACAGCCCTAGATTTTGGGGAAAATTTTAAACCCATCGTATCCTTTTAGGGGTTAAATTGAAGTTGGACACATAATTAGAAGTCCAACCCTATATATATAATTTTACTAGTAAATTCCATATCCGCATGGTAGGTTACTTTAGTAAATTTTGAAACCCATAATTTAATAAAAAATTTAATATTCAATATGAAATTTAAAATATTAAATATTGAAATTAATTAAAATACAACATATTAGATAAACAATATTATATATTATTAATTTTAAAGTAAAATAAGACATTTATAATATTATAAGTAATTTAAAAAATTTAAATATGAGAAATTATTAAATAGAATATAATTATATTCCTTATATTCATATTAATTTATCTATATTTTAATATCACATAGACCCATTGAAGGAACATGGTTCTATCGCACTAATATATCAATTTAAGCTCATAATTTTGCATTAAAAAGTTGTATAAAAAGCTTGAAAATATAGCAGATAATAAAGAAATAGTGGTAATTTAAAATGATTTATTAATCAAATAATAAAGGTTTGTAAAATAGTAAATATTAAATATAATGACATTAATTATTAATATGGTTTAATATTTTCTATTAAAAGTAAAATAATAAATGTATTAATGGTACGATCAAGCGTTAATAACATGATATTAATATTATTAAATGTCTATAATTATATTTAAAAAAAAATTAATATGGAATTTTATATATTTTATAGCTAATATTTATTAGCATTATAAAAATAGGCTCTCCAAAGATTTGAGGGCCGATCTTATGAGCTTAAATTGATATAATTTTGAGCAAAGGGTGAAAAAAAAAAAGAATATTGGAGGGGGGTTGTAGTTGTTATTATTGGGCAACTTGTCTTGCCTTAATTTTATTGAAAATTTTTCATATTGCTAATAAAAGTAAAAAAAAATAATAATGTTTACTCTTTTTTTTTTTTTTTTTTCATTTTACCCCAATTTCGTACTCTGACTTCAATCCAACATTGAAAACATATATATTAAATTTATATTTATGAAATTTTTTTTATATAATTAATAATATGTTATCTTTATATAATATTAAATTTTTTAATATATTCATACTTATACTTAATGATAATATAAGAAATATGATTTTTAATAAAATGTAAAATAAATAACCACTTAATTTGTTAGTATATATAGATATGACAATAAAACAGATTTGAAGTGAATTTCATCACTTTTATATGTATTTTATATATTAAAATTCAGCTTCCATTCTCGTCTCATTCTACAATAGATTAAGATTTTTGTATTTCCTCTCCATTTCCATTTCCATGAGCATTGGAATTTCCACGTAGCATTAATTTTTCAATATAAAAATTTTTATTCTACTTTATTTTATTTTTTCTTCATTTTTTGAGTTGTATTTAATATTAAAAAGTAAATAAATTAAAAATTTCTTACTTTTTAACTTAATATATAAAACAAAGTATTTTATAGTTTTATTTTTTAAAAAAATAAATATTTTTATTAACTCATTAAAATATTTAATTAAATAAATATAAAAGCTTTTTAAAGTTAATAATTAACTATTAATAACTATTTTTATTATCATTTCAATCATATCATAAAATTAATGATTTTTTAATATAATATATATAAATATTTATGGAGCAGGATGAAATGATGTGGGACGAGTTTCGAAAGATGATAAATAAGACAGGTTATAAATAGGACATATAATTTTCATCCACACTTTATATTTATTAAAATTTTTTGAGTTTTATTCTTATTTCACCCCTTTCCCCAATCAAAACAAGAATTCTTCATAACCAGCAGAAGTAAGGGGGAATTCTTCATTTTACCATCCATACTTATATGTTGTATAAGAGCTGGTTGTATACCATTTCTCTAAAAAAAACAAGTTGTATAATTGATAAAACTACCCTCATCTTCCATGATTCCAAAACAAAAATTTGTTTTTTCTTAATTTTTTTATTTATTTTTTAATTCTGACTTTTCAAATTTAATTTCAAGTAATTTATTTTTAAATTATGAAAATTTAAACATATAAAGTATTTATTATTAAAATAATATAAAAATCAATTTTTAATTAAAAATTAAATTAAAATATTTAATATTTTTTAATTTTAATTTAATTAAACAATAACTCATTTATTTTTTATCGATGATTATCTCATCTTCTTTAAATCAAACTTGTAGGTAGGAAGGGAAAGTTAAACTGATTAAATTGATTAAATTAAATTAAATTGATGAAATTAAAACGAAATTGATGGTTTTATAATTTATTTAATTTGGTTTGATTTAAAAATTAGAGTAAATTAAAAATTCGATTTAATTTATATTTTGAGTTTTTTTTTTCTATTTCGATTCTAAATTATATATATATATATATATATATATATATATATATATATATATATATATATATATATATATTTTAATTTTTTTTTTGAAAGCAAATATGACAGATCTTATTGCAAACCAATCAACAATGAATTACAAAGGAAAAGTTGGGGAGAAGAACCCCACAAACTGAGTTATGGCATAGAATCAACAGCTCTGGCTAACCCATGAGTAATTTGATTCGCAAATCTCCTTACAAATTTATGAAGGCATTTCTGCAATTCAATACAATCATCAATAATCAATCCCAACTGAGAGTTACTCACTTGTGGTTTAGTTAAAGCATTAACCATAACCTGAGAATCAGATTCAACAATAACATTTGATATGTGAAGCTCCTTGATATAACTGAGTGTCTTTCTTATATTGAGGCTTTCTGCTACCGAAGGTTTTCTTAATCCTGTCACAGCCTTAGCAACAGCCCCCATAAATTCACCTATGTGGTTTCGCAGAACAAAGCTAATACCCATTTTATTTGAATTAATAAACAAAGCAGCATCAATATTTATTTTGAGCCATCCAACATCTGGTTTCTTCCACTTGAATTCCTGCACCGGGGTTTTTCTTTGATTCTGATCGAGTTTCTGGATTGACTTTTGTGCTTCTTGCCACTGCATCAAACAATTAAATCGAAGTTATATATATAAATATATATATACATATATATACATGTGTGATATACAACTACATATTTTTTAACCTAATATTAATTTTAAATTTTAAAAAATGACCAACAATATAAAATAACTAAAAATAAATAAATAAATAAAAATTAATTCTCGAGAAAAAATATAAATTTTAGGTGTGTTAATTAATGGAATAGATAAATTTTGTACTGTATAATATTGAATTATTTTTAGAATTTTTTTATTATTGATATTTTATTGGTGTTTTTCCTTAAATTTATAATAAAATAATAACGATTAATGAAAAAAAAAATTTAATTAAAAATCAATAAATCAAAAATATTTAAATCAAACCAAATTGAATTAAAATTGACGATTTAACTATAACGATGATTTAGTTTAGTTTGATAGTTTTTCAAATCAAAAATATTAATTTGATTTGATAATAATTTTTTAAACCAACCAAACTAAATTGATGCGACTCTACATTTAGGAATCTCTAGCTGCTTTAAGAAATTCTCCGTGTTTGTCAACTTTAAGAAATTCTCCGTGTTTGTGAGTCCAAATGTGGATACTGATAGAGGAAGGCAAGTCTTTAATGTTCTGGAGGTTGAAGAACTTGAGGAAGATAGTAGCTATCTCGGATTACATTTCTCAGTGGGCAGAAAAAAGGAGATTTTCTCACACATCAAGTATAGGGTTTGGAAGAGATTATACAGTGGCATAGGTGAACTCAAATTATGTTATGAATGTGTTTCTCTTGCCTCTAGATCTAAGTGCAGAGTTGGAGAGAATGATGAATTTGTTTTCATGGGAAAATATGAGTGATATTAGAGAGATTCACTGGATTTGTTGAAATTACATGTGTAAGCACAAAAGCAGAAATATTTTTATAAATCCATAAGAATTATTAAACCATTGTATTCTTTATTAATTTATTATTATTCATGCTAATTAAATTAACGAAGTACATTAGGCATCCACAAACTTACCTATCTGTATGATATGTTGGAGTTTATGGCGTAACCGGAATGAAATTGTATGGGAAGGCAAGAGAGGTTCTCTTCAACAAGTTCTGCAGACTGCCATTTTTACTCTTAATTACTCAATGGTTAAATGCTCAGGTCCAGAAAGTTGAGAGGGAAACTCTTCTTAACACAGTTGAAGCTGCAGGATGGTTAAAGGTCAATGTCAATGTAGCTTGTATTCTTAGCAGAAAGAAGTATTGGGTTAGGATGTGTGGCAAGAGACATTCATGGTTAGTTTGTATCTGCTGCTGCTTTCCTTTTTGTTGGTCAGTTCCAGTCGAAAGAAGCAGAGGCGATTGGTATTAGGGAGGCACTTAGTTGGATAAAAAGGAAGGATTGGTCAAATGTAATAATAGAAAAGAATGCTTAAAGTGTTTTCTAGAGCTTGAAGAAACTGACAAGCATCCATTCTGCTTTTGGGTTGGTTATTGATGATTGTAATCAGTTAGCAAAATCTATTAGGGTATGTTTGAGATAAAAAATTAAAATTGAAATTAAAAATTTCAATGTTAATTTTAATTATCTAAAATTAGAATTATAATGAAATTGTAATTCTAATTTTTTGTTTCACAAAAAAAATTCAAATTTAAATTTAAATTAAATAAAAAATTAATGACGATGAAAGTGGCGATGGAGTTGAGAGTGGTGGTGGACCGATGAACCATCGTTGTCAGTGGTGACAAGTCATCGTTACCGACGATGATGGTCCGACAAATCATCGTCGCCGGCGATGATAATTTAATGAGCATTCATCGCTGGCGGTGATAGATCACTGTTGCTAGTGGCGATAACAGTGGTTGTGGGGGTGACGATGACAGTGAAAGAGAGAATGGTAGTGGTAATTATGAAATTATAATTTTTATGGATTGAAAATGGAACTATGAAATTATTTTTTTAGTTATATTATAATTTTATAAAATTATAAGTATAATTGCAATTCTAATTATAAATAACTGTCAAACACTGTAATTGAGAATTCTAATTCCAACTTTAATTTCAAACTTTCCAAATAAATTCTTAGGAATGTTGAATTCAATTTTTTAAGGCATTTTGGGAATTTAATTACTCACTTATTAGTTAGAGCAATGAATTTTTTTATCAAGACTAAGGGTGGAAGCCAAATCGACTGAAACCGATTAAATTAAATTTGAATTGATGATTTTATAATTATTTAGTTTGGTTTTAATTTGAAAAATAAAAAAAACTGAAAATTTGGTTTGATTTATGATTTGAATTTTTTTTTCTTGATTTTAAATTGAACATATATATATATTAAATTTTATTTTATATATAACTACATATTTTTTTTAATTTAATATTAATTTAAAATTAAAAAAAATATTCGTAAAAATTAACTAAAAATAAATAAAAAAGAGTTTAATTTTTGAGAAAAATATAAGTTTTGAGAATATTAATTAATGAAATAGATAAATTTTATATTATATATTAAATTATTTTTATAATTTTTTACATCGATATTTTATTATTTTTTTCTAAATTTATATTATATATTTAATTTATTTTATAAATTTAGAAAAAAATAATAAAATAATAACAATTTATAAAAAAAAAATTTTAAAGATAATGAAACTGAATCAAATCGAATTTAATATGATAATTTAATTATAATGATAATTTAATTTAATTTAAAAAATTTTAAATTAAAAAAATTAATTTAATTTAATCATACTTTTGAAACTGATTAAACCGCAGCGATGCTACTACTAATAAGGACAAACCAACATGGGAGGACCTCCCCCATTTCGTTATTGATGCTTTGAGGACTAACGCTGCGGAACAAAACTATCCACAATTATTTTCAAAAGAAAAAAAAAATTAATTATACAATTTTCATTTTTTTTTTTAAAAAAGGAGAATTTGAACTTGAATAAAGCTCAAATTTAAAGCTTCAACCTATATTTAGCGGTGTTCCAATACTCATCAGGTTAATTTTTTTTTATCAGTGTCAGTTATAAAATACAAATTAAAATTAATTTTATATTTTTTATAATATAAACACATCAAAAAAATAAATAAAGAGGGGCTGAAACAAAGATATTACCGGCTAGTTTTACGGACGGGGCGGATCTTGAGCAGTTAAAAATTGCTGTAATTATGATTTTTGAAGCCAGGAGTAGAAAAGAGAATCTTGGTGGTCGTTGTTAAGAGGTGTGTGCAGTGTGGGATTGGGTCCCACACCAGCCCTTATTCTATATTTATTTATTTGTATTTTACAATAATAATAATTGATAAAACTACCCACCACTCCCATCATTTTGTGCGCTCTCACTCCACTCTGGCAATCCTCGTCATCAATACAAATGTCCACCTTTTCTCACCGTCTACCTTTTCAACCGGTATTCCCCACATACGTGCCTCTTTTTCTTCTCCGCACCTGACAACCTCTCAACCCCATACATACATAATAAAACTACTCCACACTACACTACAATAATACTATTCCTATTCCCCACCTTTCCGTGGTGCAACGAATAAAAGTTAGAGAGATAACATCAAGAAAATAATAACAAGAAGAAGAAGAAAGAGAAAGAGACTGACTGTTATTAAGGATTTTTTTTATTCTTTTTCTTGGTCTTGGTATTGTTATTTGCTGCTGCTGTTGTTCTTGTAGCAGTATAGTATTTTGGGTTTTTGCACTCTCTTTATCTTTCTTTCTTCTTCTCTCAATCAAATCAAATCTTTTTTTTTTTCCTTCTCCTCTCTGCCAATTTTTTTTTTCTTGACGGAGAAATATTGTTGTGTCTTGCACCCATGAGGATCAGGAAAAGAAAGGCATCGTTTCCTCTCTCATCTTTGTCTCCAGTTCCCCTTTCAGATCCCCACTTCAACAGGTCGTCTGTGGAGCAACTTCAAGTTTTATTTGGTAATTCCCAGTCGTCTGATCAACCCAATCACCCGATCGGAGACCAAGATTGGTATGATTCTGCTCTTTGGAAGCGAGAAGAAAAGAAGGTGAGTAGTGATGATTATTTTTTGGTTGGTGTGAAAAAAAAGGAAAAGAAAGAAAACTAAGTACTACCCTTTTATTATTTCTAATTTTTTAAGTAAATTTTATGGGTGCACTTGGGTTTAATGTGACCTAAAGATCCATTTTCATGGATCTAGTTTTATGGGTAATTTTGCACCTACAAGATTACATTATAATTAAATTTTTAATTTTCTTTTTATTATTGGAGGTTTTGTTGAAAGAAGAAGAGGATCGGAAAGAGGGAGAAGGAGAAGGAGAGAAGAGTAGTACTAATTATTCCAGGTATGTAACTAAGAAAGAAAGAAAGAACGCATAAAGTTAAAAAAAAAAAATCATGTTTCATCCATTATTTATCTTCTTTCGTGAAAAATCTTGTAGAGATAAAAGGTGAAAAGAAAGAAAAGTTTAAATTAATTTTACCAACAAAACAAAAGAAAAAACTACTGTGAGTGGAAATACTGTTCAGGTGTTTTTTTATGAACTTTGGCTAGCCACCATACCTTCCCATTTAATCTAATCTATTAGTCTATTTTTCTCTATTTTGGCTAACTTATATATATATATATATATATATATATATATATTAGCCCCATGCGGTGCATGATAGCAAGGGCACGCTGGTCCCCATTCACAAGATTATTCATACACATCATTTTATTTTCTTAATTGGCTCAATATATCTTTTTATTTTTTCTTTTCATATAATAAATATGGTTGTGGATCTTGTTGGTTTGGTTTGTTTTCAGGATCTTGGGTGCAAAAACACCAACTATGGGTTTTCAAGAATCAACTTCTTTTCATCAAGGTAAAGATTAATTAGATATAATCATTTTCCAGAAAATAATTCAAGATTTAATACAAAAAATTATTCCAATGAAAGTTATTGTTACTTGTTGTGTTTGTTTGTTGGTTGGTTGCATTATGTAGTAGATGGGAGATGGTGTGAGGGAGAGAAAGCATTTCCTTTCAAGAATAAGAGAGGAAGCTCTGAGAGGAAATTATTAGACAACGAAAAGAGAGAGAAGAAAATGAAAACCAAAATGAAGACAAAGATGAACAAGAAATGCATGCAACGAAATGGTAATCAAGAAAAAGAAGATCGTGATGCAGAAAGTCATGAAGATCATAATAACTGTAATAAGGAAACTAATAAAGAAGGTGTTGATCATAAAAGTAGTAGTAGTAGTTCGAGTGTAAAAAAGAGAGTTAGAGGTGGTGCACTAATGGAAGGATCGCGGTGCAGTCGTGTTAATGGAAGAGGATGGAGATGTTGTCAACAAACCCTTGTGGGTTACTCTCTTTGTGAGCATCATTTAGGGAAAGGAAGGCTTAGAAGCATGACTAGTGTTCGAAGTCGATCCATGGCTAATACTGCACCAAATAAAGGTGGATTATTGCAGCCATCGTCGAATCCTTCATTTTCACTAGCAGAAGAAGAAAATGTATTGAAGGACATATCATTAGATGATAAAGTTGTTGCTGGTACTATATATGGAAGTAAAGAAGAAGAAACGAAGCCATTGATGATGGGAAAGAAAAAGCAGAAGCTTGGTATGGTGAAGGCTCGATCAATAAGCAGCTTGTTGGGTCAACCAAATAATGCAATTGTTGAAGTGTCTGAAAATGAGGAGTACTAGAGAACAGCCAAAATCTTGGATTATTTCATGTTATTGTGTGAAATTTTTAGATTCGATCGAGAGCTTAAATTGTGCAACTATCATATTGTAAGTTCATTTCTGTTTTGGATTCTTAATGAGGAGCAGTTATGATTTGATTTTGTGTGTCTTGATCTTCTCTTTACATAAATCAAGAACTTTTTTTTTTTTGGTGAGTTTGATATCAATGTTAAACAAGAATAAAATTGTATTAAAAACAAATCTTGAATAAAATTTAAGTTCATTTAATTATAAGAATATATTAAAAATTAAGAAATTTTTATCTAGGCCATAGAAATATATATATAAACACCCATCTAAGATGAGATTAGGATACATCCAACCTTGGCAAAAGTTCTCCATGAATTTCACTGTTTAGTATTGGCTAATTAATTAATATTTTAAGTAAGACAGTGAACTGAATTTATCTACATTCTGTAACCCCATCAGGAACTAAACAACGAATGTTTGGCTGCATGCATCTCAATTACCAATACGTGCAAATGATTACGTACACATATATACTCAGTCACATATAAGTAACTGAGTTAGTTACAATTTCAAAAAAAAAAAAAAAAGTTGACAGTAAATGTTAAACCAAGAACTGAATTACCAATTAATTTAAGTGGTAACAAATTTATTTTATATATATATAAAATTTTAAATTTAAATATTATGAATAAAAAAAATAAATATTATGAAATTTTTACTAATTATAAATTTCACTCGATTCAAATATAATATCGGATAATTTTATTAAATAACTGAATTAGTAATTATTGGGTGTATATGAATGGATCTAATAAAATATACAGGAGAATTACATGTAACAATAAAAAGAGGTAATAATTTCTTTCCATTGAATAAAATAACGGGTGTCATAACGAAATTTTGAAATATCAATTAGCAATTGATTTGAATATAAAAAATAATTACTCAAAAAAAGCTAGTATTAGTACTAATACATAATGTGAAATAAGATTATGTTTTTGAAGCGGAAGATAATCTTCTAATACCATCTCTTAATTTGGAAATAAACCTTAAAAAAAGTTGGAAAAATAAACATTTAAATTTTTTTATATGGAATTTAATTTTAATAAATATATAATGATGTAAACTCATAACTTTAGAATTTTCCATAATGTTAAATAAAAAATAATAAATCACAAAATATTTTTTTAATTCACACACACACACACACACATATATATATATATATATATATATATATATTGTGCATAGAAATATTAATTCCAGTAACACAATATCCCTCTCTCAAAAAGGACTTAGTTACACTTAGTATATATTAAATCTAATAAGAAAATTACATGTTGAAGTAAATTAGGTGTTTGATAAAGTTTTTTAATATACTTGTTTGCATTTTGGGTTTTAACAACAATATTAAATATATTTGATTATTTTTTTAATAATAATTATTAGCTATTAGATAGTTATTAAATAGTCAAACAACTGTTATGTAAGATTAAATTTAATTTTTTTTTGAAAAAACTCTTATTTATTTAAATAAAAGACTGAATTTCCTATTAAATAATAATATTTAAATAAAATATAAATAGTAATATTTATTCTTAATAATCATTAAACATATTAATAGCAACATCGAATATAACTTTATTAAATACCTAATAATAATTAACTATAAGCTAACAACTATTAATAATCACAATCAGCAGGAATAAAATCAGGAAATTTTATTATGAGACCAAAAATTAAATTAGTATATAATTTTAGTACTATAAAATTATAAATAATTACTTAGAGGGATCAATTAAAAATTTATATATAATTTTAGTACTATTAGAATGGTTAAAATTAAATTAGTAGAAAATTTTAATATTATAAATTATATATAATTTTTTTGGAGATCAATTAAAAATTTACATATAATTTTAATATTATTAATTATATATAATTTTTTGGGGCCAATTAAAAAATTTATATATATATACATATATTTAAAAATTTTAAGGGACTGATTAAAAAATTTACACATAAATATATATATATATATATTTAAAAATTTTTGGGGGACCAAAGCTACCCCAAACTCCCATCTAATTTCGCGAGTGACTATCAGCTAACAACTATTAGCAATCACAACAATTAATAATTTTTTTTTAAATAATGCTAAATTAAAAAGTGATTGTGAAACCCATCCGTCATTTGCATGACTGATTTTTTTTTTTAATCTACAATATTAATTGATATATATATCTTTTATGCTAATAAAATATTTATAAGTTGTTAGTGATTTAAGTCTTTATGACTATCTTCGCTCTTCTTATAATAATATAATACATTTAGAGTTCAAATATTAATACTCTCATTCTCTTTCGACGTATTGATTTTTTATTCTCAAATACATATATTTCCCTCAAAATATATATTATTTTGCTGTTGCTTAGCCTTATATCGAGTTGACAAATGATAACCATATTAATTTTTTTTTTATAAAAAATAGTCTTTTATTCATAATATATATATATATATATATATCAAAAAAAATAATTAAAAAAATTACAATTAAAATTAATATAAAATGAGTTTTACTCATAAATTTCATTAATCAAGTTACCAAAACAATGATATTAAGCAACAACTGTAATTAGTATTCTGACAGAAAATACGTTATTTTCAAAATTAATAATAAATCGTTTGATGAGTTCGATCTGTTGAAAATCAAACGAAAACTCCTCTCCATATAAAAGATATAAACAAATCTTCATACAAAAAGACAAGTCAACTTTCGCAAATAGAAAATACACAAATAAAATAAATATAAATAAACAAATCTAGATCTAACATTAAAATCTTATTCAAAACAATAAACAACAATTTAAAATAAAATAGATATTGCATTATTTTCAGATAATCAACATCAAGCAGAAAAAAAGAGATGATAAAATTGAGGAGGGAGAACGACGAGTTTGATGAATACAAAAACGATAGTAAAAAAGAAAGGGGATGAGACTATACGAAAAAGGAGGGAGGGAAAAACAAGGAAGAGAGACAACGGTTAGAGTGAAAGCCTAAATTATTTTAAAACTTCTTTACCATTTTAATTGATTCATAGTTATCTAATTATAAATTTTAAAAAAATCCCATTTCTCAGCTTGATAATGTAATCATTGACGAAGTAGGCATAAGTCCAATTCCACAAGAATGTAGGAATAAAAGTGTTTTTTGCACCCAACACAAAGAATAATCAATCCATATATAAGATTGATTACCAATAGATTATGGATATGAATTGATATTAATTAAGAATCCACGAGCAATCCGCTGGAACATATATATATGGATTAATTAATCAGGCCATGAATTATAGGTTTGCAGCAGCTTAAGTAAACCTAGAGATATATATTTATAAAAGTTACTTATGTCATGAATTATGGATTAGTTGCAGCTTAAGTAAACATCCGTTCTATAATAAACGTCTTAATTTTCTTTTTAATATGTCTTAATTTAATTGTCTCATTTTCTAATTCAAATTGTATTTTATCTTAAATTAACAATTATGACCATATTAAAAATGTGTTGAAAAATATAAAAATTAATTAAGAGATATATAGTATGAGAGAATTAGGAATATGAAAGGAGATTAAATAATTAATGAATTAAAATAATAAAAAAAATTAAAATAGATCAAAAAAATTTTCTTAATAATCTTATATTTTATAATTAAAATGTTTATTGTGAAACGAATGAAATATCTTTATAAAAATAGCCTATCTAGTACTAAGGGATTTTGCTTTTACATTATGATTACAAAAATTTATAAATGAAAAAAAATGTAACCCTATTAATTAAACCTGAATATAATCAATAAGATGATAAGTAAATTTAATCACTGATAAGGAATAATGATATTAGGCTCTTAATCAGGTCCAAAAACCCATAGTACTGAGGCTTGACTCTTAGAAGGGCAACTAGTCTTGACAAGCAAAGGACCATCCTCGACTGGTTCAAGACCAATGCAAGAAAGCCTCCTCACCTAGTATAACTTGAATATCAAGTAACTTGGATAAGAATCTCCTTGTTAATCTTTCTCGACTCCATAAGATATTAAGCTTTTTGACAGATATCGTTTTCTCTTCTAAAGTGACGATTTTAACTTGAAATGGTTTTAGGTTGTACAGTACCTGAATACAAGCACACCTCCTCATCATTATTGACAAGGAAGGAATTGGCTAGAACTCCCAAATGTCATCAGCAAATTGCACTATTAAAACTTTGCATATTTCTGGTCAGAAGTCATGTAAGAGGCATAATCAGTTCTGACTAAATCGGTTGTCTGTCACTTGTCCTCGTTGTCAAGTCAGGTCAAGTATAAATAAAAAATATATCAACATTTATTATTATCTACGAACTCAATACTTACTAAGACTGTTAAACTCTAAAATTCATTTTATTTTTTGAAGGCATTAACTTAGATATCGAAGCGTGGCTCTTTGATGCTTTATTCATTTGTCTTGCAGGTCCAAGAATCACAATTGAGATTCAAGTCTATTAATAGAAATCAACCAACTTTTATTTGAGAGGTTTCTTAGATCATCACTTACCAATTGAACCAACTTTTGAGTTAAGAGTTTAATATCTTTAATCATCATTAATGTTAATTATAATAATGATAATAATTAATTAATATGTATACATGGGAATTAATAAGATTTGTTTAATCATCACTAATGTTAATTATAATAATGATAATAATTAATTAATATGTATGCATGATAATTAATAAGATTTGTTTAAATTAAATTACAATAAATTAAGCTTTGTTATAGGGTTGACCAGTACAGTCGTGAGCTTGTGAAGTGCGAATAACAAGTGTTTCTAATTGTCGCAGTGTGGAGTATGCCGGCTTACAAAATATTTAAAAAACCAAGCTGAATATATTTTGAATGAAGTGTCCTATTCTTGGGCCCTGGCAAAGTTTGAGCCAACAAAGAAATACCTTAATCTGGTTAATGATCCTATTGAATATTGATGGCCACAAACTGGAAAATTAAACATTCTTGGCCAGAAATTAACAAAATTTGCAGGACATGCACTATACTATATAAGTTTGATCAAATGTCACCCTCATACAAGGACGAAAGGATAGTCAGTCTAGATAAATTTGGACCATCTCAGTAAAAAAAATATTTTATTAATTTATAGAAAAATATTAACTTGATTCATATAAATTTAATTTTTTATATAATTTTGGTTCAACTAAGAATTATATTCCTAAAAATTTTTGCACTCATATGAAAAATTTTAATTTTCAACTTTTTTAAAATTAATTTTCTGACTTTATCCATATTTTTATATTTTTTTTATCTTATAAAATATCTTTATACCATAAAAGATATAAAAATAATTTTCGCTCGCATTTTATCACTAACACTGTTTAACCTAATAAAAATTTAAATATAAAACTTTTCATAAATTATTTTTACTTAACCAAAGAATAAGTTAAATATATGGAATATTAGCAGGGAACATTGAGGTCCTATGTTTTAGATTTTGAGTCATTTCACTATCTTTATTATTGTTATTATTATTGTTACTATATGGATTTTTCTTTAACATAGGAAAAAGTAAGGTTAATTATTTTTGGTATAACCTAGCTAATTAATTAATGTAGTAATGAAATAAAAATTAATTTTCTATTATCTCATCACATCTCATATTAATATTTTAAAAATATATTAGGAATGTGTTTTTTTTTTCCCTAATAAAAAGACTTTAGTATCCTTCTCCTCTACATGTTATTTTTTACTTTGAAAGATTGTACATTTGCTAAATTAGTATTTAGTAGTGGAGTGTACTTATTGATAGAGTTTCAAATTAAATCTTATCTACACTTAATGTATATATTAATCTAATTATATAATAATATATTTTACGAAAAAAAATTAATAAAAGAATTATATTAATTAAAATATCTCAAACAATTAGAATGACCTTTAAATTTTTTTTATTTTTATTTTTATCCAACTATCATTTTCGAAAAAGAGAAAATAAATAATATAATTAATTAGATTGTATTATGTATATAATAATAAGACAATTTGTTATTACAAGTGTAATATTAATTTTTCTAAACAATTTTTTATATGCATATATTTATATTGGATCCAGTGAATTATATTTCATGGCAAATTATTAGATTAGGTGAGTTGACTCTTAAAGATGTATAGAAATTTTAAATTTCAAATAACTTCAGTTGGATTGCAAGTTCATATCAAATCAAAATTTAACATTAGAGATATCAATTCATTGAATTTTTTATAAATCATATCATTTATATTTTTTTTATAAATCATATCATTTATATTTATTAATCATTTGTATTAGTTTTTAATAGTTTAATTTAGCGATTAAACATATTTATATCTATGATTTAAATTAATTTAAACTTATATTACCTGAAAAAATAATTATTTTGTTACAACCCAAATCAAAATTTTTACATTTATATGTTGAGGTTGAAAGAACTCTAAACTTTCACCAAATAAAATTCCTAATGAGAACTCCTACCAATTAAGAAATTTGAGATATACTCTAATGTTATTAATTAATTATGACAAAGATTAAGGAAAAGGAATGAAAGAGGTAATTCTAGGATTGGCAACACAAAGTAATAAAGAGTGAGCTGGAAAAGAAGGCAATCGAATGCAACCAAGACATTTCAGAACAAAAGTACTTTACAACTTTTTATAGGGTGTTCCACTTCCACTTGTGTATTGTATTATATATGTATTATTATGCTATGCATGCTGGATTTTGAATCTAAAACACCTTGTTTATCTCTAATTAATATTAATTTGTGTATAACTAATGATTTAATTTAGTGATACTGAAATCATTTTTATGTTAAAAATTTTTGAGTTTGTTACCAAAAAAAAAATAACATTACTTTATGTGCATATATATTATATTTATTCATTCTTAAATTAAATTCAAATTAGAATGTCAATATTTTTATTATTTTTATTCTGATTTCAATTTCATAATGAATCAAACTTCATTAATAACAATGAGGAGGCAAAATGATTTAAGGAAGTTAGGTCGATAATAATAAATCCTACAACTTCAAATTTTGTTATTATTATTATTTATTTTTTTATTTTGAGGAAACAACTTCAAAATTTAGATCCATCTTCCCCTCTATATTTTCTTTAAGAAGTGAAAAGTTGTGTTTTCCTACTATGTACATAATTATCAAATCTTGCATATTCAAACTAAATGTACATAATTATCAAATCTTGCTTATTCAAACTAAATGTACATAATTATCAAATCTTGCATATTCAAACTATCTAAAAAATGTTGACTTTTTTATTTAACATTTTTTCTTAAATATCAACTATTTTTTAGAATTATTTATAACACAGGTGTAAGCAAAATTTTTGAAAAGGAGATATCCCTTATATTCAAGGATTGACATAAAAAATTTAAAAATAAACACTATAATAATAAAATAAATTTATTAAAAAAATATAAAAATAATATAAAAAAACAAATATATACTTAAATTAGAAAAATTCAAAGGTCATTATAACATCATTGGGAAAGAAAAATGAAGAAAAATGAGAAAGAAAAATAAAAAAATTGTAAGAAAATAAAGGAAATTTGGAAAGAAAATAAAGGTAAAAAAAAAAAGAAAGTGAAGGAAAATGAGACTAAATAATACTTTTTTAGAGAATAAAGAATAAAATTTTTAAAATAAAAAGACTATTTTATTAATTTTATCAAATTTTAAAAATTAAATAATAATTTATCTTAAACAACATAATATGACAACATATTTTACTTATTATAACTTTATAGTAACAATTTCTATGCATTTAATAGTAAAAATAATTGCTATTAATTTTAGTATTTATTGTAGAATGATAATTTTTTTTACAAGACATTTTATCTCATAATGCTCTTTGCCTACACATAGATGCTTTATACTTTATATTTGGAAAACAATTTCAATAGTTAGATTCAAAAGATAAATAAATAGTAAAGTATAAATGCTTTAAAAAAATAAATTTAATTGATGTTGCATCCCATTTTTTCTAACAAAAATAAACAAATTGCAAGAACCGGTGGCCCAATAGGACCCACAACCCATTAATTGCTCCACCCTGGCGCTGTCCGTACTACTGTCGTTGCAGTTTCCGGTAGCCGGTTGTTCTCAAGATCAGAAGAAGCTCGGCCACACGTGCTTGGCCTTCCCTTTATTACCTACATTGTTTGCATGTGTAATAACACAAAATTTTTGTTGAAGCAAATAAAAAATAAAAAAAATAAAATGATTAAAACCAACCTTAAAAATTAACTTATTAAAATTAGAATATTTATTTTTATATTAAATAATTATTATATTTATATTTAATTAATATGATTCTTAACATTTCTTGTAACTTCATTATAACTTTATTAAATTATTTCTCAAAAAAAATTTGATTAAATTATCTTGAAGATTTTTTTAAAAAAATAATATTATTAATAAATATCATAAACTAGAATTTTAAAAAATATAAGGAAAATAAAGTTTCAATTATTAAGTTCTCACATAAAATTAATTATTCTTATCAAAGCATGAGCCAATTACTTAATAAAATCTCTATACAAATTTAATAACTAAATGAGGTAATTATTATTTGTTTAATTATCATCAATTCTCAATAACCAAATTCTATTTTTTTCAATGCGAGAGAATTATATTTATTTGCAAATCTTGAGACTGAATTCTTTATAAGGAAAATTAAGCTTTCTTTCATTACTGCAAACTTGACAAGGTGGTTTTCAAAATTTCAGATGCTAATAAATATATATATATATATATATATCTCATTTAAAATGTATTTCTATCTTTTAAAAAAATAAAATTATCAATTAAAATTGTTACTTTTTAATTGTAAATTTTTATTATTATTTAATTTTAATTAGTAAATCAATTATGGAATCTTGGATTCAGAATATTTGAGTCTGTCATTGTCAAGTGATATTTACTAAAATAAATAAATTAATAAATTGAATGAAAGCTAGAAAATTAAGTTGTAAAAAACTAAAAATATATTATAATTTAATTGATTTTTAAAAATTTAGAGGGTGAAATGAGTTGTGGAGAATTCGTTCTTGAAAGAAGTGCAGCTTTTGTTTCCTAGTCTTTACGGGAAATTCCTCGTCCCTACCCCTCAGTTTCTTCGTCCTCTTTTTCACCTGATAAATTTCCTTGAATAGATTTTTAGATGTATAATATTACAGAAACTTGTGTACTTATCAATAATTCTAAAGCCCAAATTACTTTAATCTTTAACAAAACTAAGAATTTATTAACAAACACCAAACAAAAACATTTCCCCACTTTTTATTTGGTTTCCTAATTTTTTAGTAAATCATAATACTTCTCATCTTTCTTTTTTTTTTTTTTTTAATTTTTAATTTCAACGAGTTAATCTCAAGATAGTGTGTGTTTATATATATATATATATATATATATATCATCAAAGGATGGATCTCACATGTCAATAAAATCAGCCATATTAACATGGCTGATTTTATTGACATGTGAGATCCATCCTTTGATGATATATATATATATTAGCTTATAAAATAAATTTCACTTTTAATTTATTTAAACTCAATTTTTTATATACTTAATTTATCAAAATCTAATTTTTTACATAAAATTAATTGTCGATCTATTCAAAATTAATTTTTTAATTTCAAGCTGAATAAAATATGCTTAGTCACCCTGAATAAAATATGTTCAGGTGAATGCTAAAATTACTTAGTGTTTGACAATGTGTGAAAAAAAACAAGTTACACAAAAAGTTTATTGGGTAATTTGAGTGGTAATATTGTCAAAGTAAATTTTATTGGTTTTATCAGGAATTATATTGCAGATATAAAGCAACTGAGATAAGAAAAAAAATCAAAATGTTAGATTATTTCTCAAAATCATTCCAAATAAAAGGGAATCAGAAATTTATAGGGCCATGAGGGTCCTTACTATACAATATATGTACATAAAATTGATACTGGCCCTTGGATTTCATGTGCGCATTTGTTATCAAGGTTAAAGTCATTATTTTTATCCAAAAAGAAAATTAAAAGTCAATATAGTATTACCGAGATTGAGAAGACTGATTGGTGATCGGCACTCGGCAATTATGCCAAAACATTATGGAAACCTTTAGATAGAAAATATTCAAAATCTATAAAATATATTAAATTTATAAAATTAAAATTTATGAAATGTGAAATTAATAAATTCTATTAATTCCATCATCTGGTATTAAAATAAAATTTTTAGTTTTATTATTTATATTCATATATTTTCATTTATGGTTAAACAATCAAATTCTATAAATTTTTAAAGTAAATTACTAACTTACTCTGTATTTTTTATACACCTCTTAATTAAATTTTTGATAATATGAAAATATTAACAAGTTTAATTATTTTTACTGTTGGAGTTAATCAACTATATGATAATATCCCTTCATCTCTTTTTAATATCTTATCTTTAACTAAGGCTCAAGTTATTTATAATAAGCTCAATGGGAGTTTGTCAAAAAATATAGGCTTTATACTACCAAATCTTGAGTTTTTTAATATTGATGAAAATAATTCTTTTTGAGTTAATCCCAAAATCTTTATCCAATGTTTTTCAAATGGAAATAATTGATTTTAATTGGAGTAACTTTATTGGGTAAGTTTTATTGACTATAGGAAATTTGAAACTCTTATGGAGGATAAGACTTGAAGAAATAATTTGATAAGCAATATAAGTAATTATTTAGATTTTATAATTTTTCTTAAAAATTATTCCAAATTCAAAATAATTAGAACATCAATTAATATATGGTAGAGGATTGTTTTGAAATATTAAAAAAATTAGTGAATTTTTTCGAATAAATAAAAGATGGATTTTGTCAAATTCCACTTCTTAAGTGGAAATTAAAAACTTTTAAAAATAAAAGATTTAGACTAATAATGAAATTTGATGAATTTTCATTTTTTTTCTAACCAAACGGTGAATTTTAATACAATTTATGAATTTTATAATCCCTCATCTGAATTTCAGCTTATATATCGTTTTCTTTTTCCTTTTCTCTAATTTGTAAAAACTTACATGCACTTTTCACTAAAAAACAATAGTATGTATCTTGAGTGAGAGATTTAAAAGGTCAATTTTGTCAATTTTAAAAATAAAATTACATATCGCTTTAATCCTAACAAAATTTGCTATCATAATATCACGGTTGTAAGTAATTTAATTATTTTTTATTTAATTGAAAAATATTGTTATAAAAACTTCAAATTATAGAATTTGAAACAAATATTGTTAAGATACATAAGTAACCATCTTACATTATGTTTGGAAAAATTAGGAATAATGAGGAAATGTTGGAAAAAAGTATCTATATAAAAAATGAGAATATATATAAAATAATTTATAAATGAGTGAGTATTGAATATAATAAAAGTCAATTGGTTTTGTTTAAGTATGTTCTAACGTTTATTCATTTATAAACTCACTTGTGTACGAGCCTACGGATTTTAATATGATATTAAAGTTTCATGCTCAAACAGGTTAGATTTTGATATTCATGTTCCAACTCTTGTTGTGAATTGATGATGTTGCCAGTCCATATCAAAACTAAAGAATATATGTAAACCAGTTTATTTATGAGCAAGTATCAACCGACTTGTTGATGTTAGATTATGGGCCAAGTCCAGTTACATTTAAGGGGATGTGTTGGAAAAAGTATCCTATATCGAACAATAAGAAAAAATATAAAAAACTTATATGTGAATAAATGTTAAATCTAACACAAAATAATTGATTTTGTGCAAGTGAATTTCAACACTTATCCACTTATAAGCTTACTTGTATGCGAACTCATAAACTTTGATATCTCAATTTCATTTGAAAGTTGTTATATGAAGATATCGGTGTATTCAAAATATTTATTTATATGTGGTGATAATTATATATTTTTATAAATATTTCAATTATACTTATCTAATTTTCTAATTAGATTAAATTTGCTCTTATTGTTTTTCAAGTAATTATAGAATAGTTAGAATTTTTATTTAATAATTTTATTAGTTTATAATTAGGATTTGATGTCTTATAAATAGGCATGCTATGTAATAGTTTAGAGATATCTCATTATTAATAAAATTTTAATATTATTTTATTCTTAGTGGACTTTAAAAATTATTTTTTTTATGGACTCATTGATATTTAAGGCGTATATGTGTTATAGTCTTATTTATTCACTTTCTCACTGTGTCAGGTAAATTTTGGTGCTCTGATACCATCTGACATAGCGAAGATGCGAATAAATAAGGTTAAAACACGTTTACGCCTTAAACATCTTTAAATCCATAAGGAAAAATAATTTCTAGAGTTCACTAAAAATAAAATAATACTAAAATTTTATTAATAATGAGATATCCCTAAATTATCACATAATATACCTATTTATAAGGTACCATATCCTAATTATAAACTAATAAAATTATTAAATAAGAATTTTAACTATTGTAAGATTACTTAAAAAAATAAGAATAGTAAATATAATCTAATTAAGAAATTATATAAATATAATAAATATAATTTAAATAGAAAATTAGATAAGTGTAATTAAAATATTTATAAAAATAAATAATTATCACCACATCAGTCTTGAACTTAGTATAAATTAATTAGTAAGTTTTAATATTTATCTACTTATAAACTTATATGTGTATAGCTCATGGACTTTAATACCAACCCCTTCTCTAATACTTTCAAAAAGAAAAAAAGAAAAAAAAAACTATAACCCATCATCTTACATATATTTGGGAAGAGGAATAAAGGAAAATAGAAAATAGTCAGGGAGAATAAGGAGGGAAAATAAAAAAGAAACTAAAATTATTTAATTTCCTCCTGCATTTATGTTTGGATATGATAGAGGAAAATATGAAAGAAAAGTTATTATATAAGTAGTAAATTATTATGTTTTTTATTTCATATCTTTAGAAAATGAAAAATCTTTTGACAAGGATAAAATTATAATTTTTAATATTTTCTTTTCATTTTCCTCTTAATTTAGAGAGAAAATAACTTATAGGCTCTATAATTTATACCATATTTGCTTTATCTCTTAGTTAAAAGAAAATATTTTCTCGGGAAAAATATTGGCAAATAATTAATCAAAGACTATAGTAACTCGCTTTATCTATATTGAAAATGGATGGATTTCGTTAAACATGCTTACTAGTCATCAGTTTCCTATCCAAATTAAATATGCACTCATAAATTGATGTTTCAATTCTTAAAATAACTCTAATAAACTTACTTGGCACAAGTGATCCAATTTCATAAGATTATATAAAATTTATTTACAAATTAAAACATTTCATGTTAAATATAAATAAAAGATCATTTAGAATTCTATTCAAATACGGAGCCATGTACATATTCGCATAGGCTTGAATCATCCCAACAAAAAATAAAAATCTCATTAGTTTATAGAAAAAATTTCACTTAATTTACTCAAACCCAATTTTATACATAAGATTAATTATCAGTTCACTCAATATTAATTTTATGATTTCATCCTTATTACATTTCTTTTTTTTTTTAAAAAGAAACATTCATTCATTAAAATAATACACATAATTAAGGGAACGAATATAAGAAACTCAAAAAATACAAACAAAACTAAGATTTGTCTAAAAAAAAGATAGAAAATATACAACAAGAATCAAAATTTTCTTCTAAATCTTGAAATCTCGTATCAAATATTGAAAATTGTAGATATGTTTTCATGAAATCCATACCTCACTTCCGTAAATGTTAAATTTGAGAGGGAATAATAGATAGTGAATATACTAAACAAGATCAAGCCATTTTAACTCCCCACATATACCATTAAGTAAATTTACTCAGTCGTCCTCCAAAACTGTCTAGACAGATTTGAGAAACTCTGAAAACCAACAGTATTAAGTTAATCACCAAACCCTCTCAAGCACCTCTAAAATAGTAGAAAAATACAGATTTAGGTGCTCAAAACAAGCTAAAATCCACTCACTCATTTCAAAGGAAGAATGAGCAATTTGAAGGTTTAAAAAAGTGAAGTTATTTACTAAAGCAATAAAGAAAACTAACTAGAAGTAGGAAAAATAGCAAAAAACTATAAATAAAGAAGAAGAGAGGAAATATCGCCAATCAAGCATGACGGACGGCACCTGTAAATAAAATTAGAAGAAGAGCCTTTAGAAAGCCTTATTACATCTCATAAAATTCATGAAATTGATTATACTTAATCAATTCCTATCAAATTAGATAGGATTTGCAAATAAATTTATTACAAAATATACACTTAATTATTAAAAAAATATATATATGTGGTATTGTTCACTGAATCAATTATGAAATCGAGAATTAAGGGCTTAGTTGATAGTATTTTTATATTTTGGGAGTTCAAGTGTACTAAATGGATTCAAATGTTACCAATACACTCCGAATCAAAGTTCTACCACAAGTCTCAATATTAAAATTTCCAACATTACTGAGAGTCTAATTATTTTAAGAAAAAAAAAGGAAAAATTGAGAAGTTGTTGGCATTTTTTGGTATAAATTAACAAGTCAATTACTGATGTAAGCAGGTGCAGGTGCAGCCAGCATACTGTGTAATACATCAGCTATCATATCAGATCGCAACACGAATTGGAATAAGTCTTCTTTTTTTTTTTGTATCATTTAAATATATAAATGTATACACACTAAGTCCATTTTCAGTATTTTTGCTTGTTCATAGTGTGCATACTTCATATAGAATTATACAGACCATGTCAGCTCTTTTGTTTTATTAGGTTAAATACTGAGAAGCCATAACCTTTAATATAAATTAGTAGGAACACATACTTTAGTTTAATGATAAAAAATTAAAAATTTGAGAATTTAAAAAATTAAGATGTCTCCTATTCAATTCTCACTAATATTATAAATTTATTATTTGTCAATTTGTAAATCTACAATAAAAAAAGCTTTGCATAAATTTTTTTTAATAATAAAATTATATTACAGTCTAACTTTCACACACACCGTATTAAATATATCTTTTGATGAATTAAATATAATTTATTAATTTCAAGACTAAGAAATTTTTAAATAGAAAAAAAATTCATTTATAATTTATTCTAAGAATTAATTTTGCAGAGAATTTAGAATATGAGAGTATTGAATTAAGTTTTTCATTCATGAAATATTTGATATAGGGATGGGCTAATGATTCAATAATAAAATGTTTTTCTATATATCATAATCTAAGAGATATATGAACTTAAATATAAAATTTATTTATAGATAATGATGAATATTTTCTTTTATATTAAATATAAAAATGGAAAAAAAATTTGAAGAAATTTTACAAAATTTTAAATTTTTTTACAAAATTTTAAAATTTTCTTTGTAAGGACAACAAAGAAAATATTTTGGCCTGTAATAGGAGAAAATGAAAGAATTTCTCTAACTAATAATTATATTTATAGACCAAATTAAACTTTTTTTAGTATTAAAAGAACAAAAAATAAATCTGAATTTATTATCCAATTAAAAAATATATTAATAATTTTAAATTATTCGACTTCTTTTAAGATATTTAATAACGTTATTTAATATTTAAAATTAATTTTTTTAATATTTAATTATTTTAAATTACTTGATATCAATTAAAAATTATTTTAAATGAATTTATAATAAATATTAAATTTTTAAATATTTTTATAATTTATAATTATATCACTAATTTTATTTAATATTTAAAATTAATACTTTAATGTTCAGTATTTAATTTTCAATTTTATTAAATACAAGACGGCTTTAAAGCACAAGGGTCCACTGGCAAAGCTAAAGTTGAATTAATCATCTAATGATTGTGATTTTAATCATGATTAACAGAAAATGTTCAATTTGAAATGCATTTCATTTGTATTTTCTATGCTCCAGCCTGTCTTTTCTAAGCCATCACCTTCTCAAGGCCCCATTTTGCTTAACTTTTGTACGTTCTGCTGGCCTCTATCTTAATTCATATTCACACTACACACACAAACCCCATAAATATAATTAAACAATTACTATAGAAAAATTTAAAGCTTAAGAAACTGCTCATCATTAATTTTTATATATCTTGGTCTTTTTAAAAAAATTTAAATAATTAAAATTAATAATATGTTTATAGAAATTAAATATATATATTTTTAGAATGAATTTGAATACGCACTCTTATATTCAATATGTACATTAATTTAAAAATTACCTTCCAAGTATATAAAATTCAACAATCGAATCATAGTCAATAATTTAGATAAATTGAGTCAATTCGTTAGGATTATATATACATATCTTGAACTTTGGGCTACTAATAAGTAGCATATATATAATGCTTATTATTTGTAGTTTCATAATTAATTTATCTTTTTAAAATTCATAAATTTTATTAATTAAAAAATTACTCTAATCAATCGATAAATTAATAATTTATTAATTTAAATAAAGTATTTACAATTTAAATATATATTTAATTAATTAAAAATTTATTATATTTTACCAATCGTATAATTATCAATTCAAATTGAATAAAAAAATAATTAATTGAATAAAAATTAATTAAAATAAAACATATAAATATATGATCAATTGAATATGAATTAATTAAAATTAAATAAATGAAAAAAAAGTCTAAGAATAAGTCTTATGATTTTAAATAGCAACAAGGTAGCTTTAAACCCTACCGCCTTTTGTCTCTCTCTTTTTTCATTATTATTTTTATTTAATGCCAATTATTTGAAGACATTACAATATTTGTTTTATCTTAGATTGCTTGTTATTATTTTAAATAAAATTTTGATATTAGATCTAGTTTTATTTATTTATTTATTTATTTATTTTGTTTATATATATTTCATTGGTAAAAATTGAAATTATCATTTTTTTTATGGAGATTTGTTTGTTTTTTTAATACAGAGAAGAGTTTTCATCTGATTTTTAATGATCAAACTCATCAAAGATGTTAATTTCGATTATAACGTGTTTTCCGCTGATATATCAATTACAATTGCTTGACTAAATATTATTGCTTTGATAACTTGATAAATAAAACTTAAGGATAAAACTCATTTTATATTTATCTATATTGTAATTTTTTCAATTATTTTTCTCAGAGATATATCATTTTTTTTCATAAATGAAAGATTATTTTTTCATAAAAAAATTAACATAAAACAAAAAATATGTAATTAATTGAATATAAATTAAATAAATTGAATAGAAAAATATGTAATCAATTAAATGAAGTAAACAAAAAATATTTTACTATAATTACTTAGATTTAAAAATCATATTTTAATTTCATATTTTAATAAAATATATATCGTAGTCCATTATATGTATAATATTAATAAATTATTAATTTATAATATGAATGAGACCATATTATTATGTAAGGATTTTTTAAAAAAATAATTTTATTAATTTATTAAAATTATTAATTTAGTATATTAATTCAAGTTGAGACCGTAGAAATTATTATATAATAGAAGTTATCAAATATTTATATATGTATGGCTGAAATATTTTTTTAGCAAAAGAAATTATGATACAAATAATTAATTCTTTATTGTAAATTTGTCATTAGGCACTTGAAAGAGTAGTACTTTGGTCATGATTGATTAATAATATATAAATGCAGTTTTGATCGTATCTTTTAAATTATATATATAATTAATAAGGTAACATAAACTTGCAGGTTCTCTGGTCTTATATTAATCTTTGTATATATTAACTTTATTCTGCTTAAAGGTATGTTTAGCCAGCTAGAATATTGAGTGTATATATAATATATATGCAAGTTGTAAAAATGGGAATTGGCTATGGTCTCCATCTTAGAGGGTCTCCATCTTGAGAAATCTCTATCACATTTAATGGCTTAGTCACAAGAGCAACTGCCACTCAACTATATATATTAAAACCACAATATTTATTTTAACCAAGAAAAAAAAATCCACTAATTAACAATGTATTATGTGAGTTTAACTAAGTTAACTAATGTAAACATCTCTAGCTAATCCTATAAAAGGTGATTAGTCCTTTCCTAATTTCATTCTTAGTAGTAAAATTAAGTAAATATTAATTATTATTAGTTGATTTGTACAGTTGGACGCCATTTTCTCTTAAATATAGGTCATTAATTCATATCCTGTGGATAAAATTATTAATAATTGAGAAAATTTTATATTTTTTATGGCCGACCCGATTTATGTTTGAATTAGTCTGAATCTATAAAATTTCAAATATCAAGTGATTTTTACCAAACAAAAATTAAGTAAATATTTTCCAATAACAAAAAATTGAAGTAAATATTTAATTGAAGGGTATTACATGCACCGGCTAGTTCTTTCCTAATATACTGTGGGTATTTATAGTATTATTGTTTGAGCTGTGATTGAGAAAAATGTTTTATTGGAAAATATTAATATTTATTTTTAAAATGAATTTCACATATTGTAATTATAAAATCATCACTCTTAAATGGTGTTTTATGGGAAAGTAGTTCAATCTTCTTCTTCTTCTTCTTCTTCTTATTATTATTCCAAAATGGTTTCAATTGCGAAACAAACTATCCTATATTTAATCATTTTTATTAGAGGTGTGCAAGGTTTAGTTGGATTCAAAAACTTGAAAATCTTTGAATCGAATCAAAATTTTAAAAATTTAAAAATAAAACCTCTAATCTCGAATCGAATGACGAAAATATCCGTATTGAATTGTTTCGAAAATTTGATATGATACGGTTTAGGGATTCGAATATTTAGGAATTCGGTTATAATTTAAAGATTTTTTATTCGGTTCAAATATTTAGATATTTCTGTTTGATTCAATCTAAAAATTTAGGGATTCAAGAATTTGAATATAATTTTATAATATATATATAAAATATTACAAATTTATAATTATATAAATATAAAAATACGTATATATTATAAATTTATAATTATATAAATATATATATATTAGTTAATCTGTTAGGATATTTGAAGATTCGATTCAATTCGGGTATAATTTAATTCAATTTAATTTTCAATACGAATCTTAAAATATTTTCCATACCATCATATTATATTAATTCAATTTCAATTTGATTTGATTATTTTTTCGGATTTTCAATTTTTTTTTTAATTATTTTTCAATTCAAAAATTTGGATTGGTTTGAGATCCGAATCCCGTGCTCAACCTACTTTCTATTACCTTACAAATGCAAAATATCTCACGTACTAATCCTTCTTTGTAATCACTAGTTTTGTAACACGTGCCTTGCACATGGTAGTTTTTTTAATTTAGAAATATTTTATTTAAAATAAATTATATATATATATATATATTATTTATTAATATATAAAAATAATAAAAAAAAAATTATACATTCAATAATATTATAAATTTTTAACCAATCAATATTAAATTTTTTAAAAATATATACAAATTTTTCTAAGGAAAACTCCTTGTTAAAAGCAAATTAAAAAAAATTGCAATTAATTTATATTTTCCAGTAAGCTAAAATGAAAAAATTCAAATTCAAATATATATATATATATATATATTCAATAGTATATTCTATAACACCATAAATTATTAGCTTATTTATATAAAGTTATTAAAATTATATATATATTCAAGAAATATATTTTTCAAGAAAACTTATTAATTATTAAAAGTAAATTAAAAAAAATACAATAAAATTATGTTTACAACGCAAAAATGTAAAAGAAAAACTTTAAAATTTTAAAATATATCTCATAATATTTTATCAACCATCATATATATATATATATATATATATATATATATATATATATATATATATATATATTTTATTTAAAAATTTATTCATTATTACCATATAAGTTTTGTAGTTTTAAATAGAATTTTGAGTAGTTTTAAATTGCTGAGTTGATTGAAGAATTTTTCAAATTATTATAAAATAAATTATGATATTTTCTTTTATATAAAAGAAAAAAAATCAAAATATAGTATATGATTGACTAAATTATATTACATATATCATAAAAAATCTTATAAATAATATATGATTCTTAACATAATAATAATAATAAATAAAAATCTAAAATTATAGCTTATAATAAAAACAAAATACTAAATTAAAATATGTAAAGTAAGTGATATCCAAATAAAGTATTAAAATCTTTCATGGTGACTGGATAAATATTCTAATTAAAATTATATAAATTTTTTATTTAGTTTTGTAAGATAAAATATATTGATAGAAAATAAATTAACATATCGTCTTTACAAGATATCTAGAATTAATTTTATTAAAATAAAAAATAAATATAAAATTAAATAAATAGTAAAAAAATAGTATACCAATTAAGTACAATTATATATAATAATGCTTTCTTTAAGTGATGATTAGTTAAAAAAAAAAAAAAAAGTATAAGACTAAGATTAAAACATAAAAATTGAATACCATAATTCAAGGTCTTGGACAATTATAGATTTTTTAATAATATAATATAATTATATAGAATATGATATATTAGTAAAAATGTTTTTATTAATATATTATCTTTTAGTAAGTATGTGTGTGTATATATAATTTTTTATAGGCTTAACAAGTTAACGTTTAAGAAAACAATATTTTTTAATTTTTAAATTATAATTTACTAAAAATAGTACAAAAAATTAAACATTTTTAATTTAATGGTGATGGAGTCATCTCTAATTAGAGTTAAAAGTTACTTTCAAGTTCGAGTTTTAATTAAAATTAAATTTATTAAAGAAAAAATAAAATAAATAAAAATAAAAAATAATTTTAAAAAGTAGGTTTAAATTCAATACTAAAGTGATCTTATAAATAAAGGATTTTAGATCAACTACTTAATTTTATTTTGTGAATAAAATAAATTTAACCGTTTAGATAATCATTATATTCTTATATATATATATATATATATATTTGCCTTTTATCAAATGAGTTATGAAAAAAGAAGACTATTCCCTTTTCTGTTAGGCGATTTAACAAATCAATTTTAAATAATTTTTTGAGCTCGATATTGAGCTGAAATTCTAGAGCTCGAATCACATATTGATAACCAAATCTTAATCACTCTAATACATATATCCACCCTATTCACCCCGATCCGATTTTAATACTCGTCCATTTATTAAATGAAATGATTTTAAATTTTAAACATAAGTTGAATTTAAATAAAGATAAATATATTTAAAAAAAATAAATAAATAAAAAATATTTATTATCTACCCCACTTAAAAGAGAGACATTAACATGACAATTACAAAATATTATTGATGAAGCAGTGAGAGTGATAAAAAACTCGTCTCATATTCAGTCGTCTCTATCATTATTTTAATATTCAGTTGATTACTTTATATTTTTGATATGCCTTAAATCTTATATCTTTGATCTTTATATTTTGTATTTTGAAAATCAAATTGATTTCTTAGGCTAATTAAATAGTAAATATTTCCAATCTCAACTTAATATTTTACCTTAAAAATTATAGAAAATAACTTTTAAATGTTTTTTAATATTTTTTATATATAATATATAGCAGTTCATTGAATTTAATTTACAGTTTTAAAAGATAAATTAAATGATAAACTAAATAATTCTTAATTTGATTTTTAAAATTATTCAAATTAAGTGGAATCACCACTTTTATAAGATTGTGATTTGATTTCAATTAATTTAACAATTTGTGCGGTTTGTGAACATCTAATTACAATGCAGCATGCATAATAAGCATTTAATACACATGTACCTCACATTAGGTTTTGTTAGGAACTCCTATTGTTTATGAGGAAAGTTGTTGAGGTCCCAACGTTTCAAGAGAGCAACTATATAGCAACCTTCAAAAGTTCCCCCTTTTGACTAAGTGGTACCTTTCCCCCAAGGTAATAATGGAGCTTTGACCTAGTGATCAGGTCAAATTAATTTCTAAGTCGTTATTGATAAGAATAATCAATTTAATTTAGTTGATAATTAGGTATTCTAATTGCATTTCTCTAATGTGAAATATATAATTATAAAGCGATGGACTCGAGTTGATTAATCTAAGTGTTAATTAAGATATGTTTTTTTTTTTTCTCACACCACATAAAATAAGAAAACAACATTTCAACTACAAATGCTGACTTCTACGCATTAAAAGTTAATTTGCCCAAATGCTATCAAGCAACTTTTCTTTGATATAGTGTAGTGCAATTCACTACCTCTTGATTCTTGAATGCTTCAAGTCTTGAACAAGTCCTTAAGCCTAGCTATAATAATAACATAAAAATAAAATGCATACTTTTCTTTTTCCAAAAATAATTTAGATTTTTCTGAAATAAGCCTATGTGTGGCTAAAATTTAACTGGGGCCAATCCATAGGATACATCACATAGTTTAATAACAAAAAAGAAAAAAAAAAAAAGAGAGAGAGAGAAAGAAAGAAAGAAAGAAGGTATTCTTGGGTATCACCCCACCCCACACACCACATTAATTATCACAATGGGGAGACATTCTTGTTTGGCACTTGCATCAAGTTTACTGTAATAGTCAACCCTAATAAAACTTAATTATGACAAAAACTGACTGATAATGCTCTTAACCAATCTCTCATTTACGTATTTTTCATAAACCTTAGTGTTTTTTTTTTTTTTTTGAAATGTTCATAAACCTTAGCTATAAAACATACTTTTATTTACATATAGCCATAGTAGTTAGCTAGGAAGCATAGGCATCTCATGGTAAAAGACTACTCTTTATTATCAGATAAATGGAAACATTATTAACCAATTTTAATTATGATGACTTCCAATTTGTCTTAAAGTAGAAGAGACACCATATTAATTTTTTTTCTTCATTGGTAGACAAATCAAATGACACATAATAGAAATATTAAAATATAAATTTTTCATTTTAATATCACGATAAATAAATTAATGAATCTTCATGTAAATATTTTTTTTTATTAATTCATATTTAAATTAATCTAATTAATAATTTAAAAAAATATAATATTACCGTTATTGTTATGGCAGCATATATTGACCATGAAGTCAAATTAATATTTATATAAGTCGAAAAGAAATAATTTTGTATTCACTAATATAATAGAGTCTGAGTGAAAATTAATTTTATTTTTAATATAATATAAAAATATAAAGTGAATTTATTAAAAAAAAATTATAACATGGTGTGAGCTAGTTTATGTAAAATAATTATATACATATATATATAATGCAAAAGAAATAAATAATATATATATATATATATATATATATATTTTGAACCACCCATCGATAAAGTTTTGCATGCACCAGCCTACAGCCTACCCCACCCAAGTCTGTCGTCCTCTGGCTGATGAGATGAATTATGCACCAAGGGGGTGAGACTGAAAGCGTGCAATATAATGTATGTATAGTGTTTGGGAAGGGCCCTTCTTCTTAAAAATTGATTGGCTCACTACAAAGGACCTCTGGTTTTAAGGAAGATAAGGGTCTTTCTTCTTCTCCTTCTTCTACTTAAATAGATTCTTTGATAGTGTTGAATATTCTATGTATGTATGTTACTTCCACTATAGGAGCATTTTTCACATATTTAGGCTTTCAAAATTCCTTAATTTTCTTTTATCTAAAATAAATATTGTTTACTTTACTCATTAGTCTCACTCGATGCTTAATTCAAACTTAAGATTTTTATTAAAAAATTTTAAATTTTTTTACTATGATTAAATGTCATTGTAATAATTAAAATTTTGTTTATTTTACTATTGTCGGATGTAGGAATAAACATAATTAATTAGCAATATTTATATTGGTAATTCTTATCTAGTATTGAATTTTTAAATTTTTTTTACATGTATTAAATGTATATATTTATCTCATATACGAAATTAATAAATAATAAGACATTTTAGTAAATGTAACTTTTTTATTTTTTTTTTTATCTAGTGAAAATTATCCATATATTTTTTTAATTTTTATATATATTAATCTTATTGGATTGGTATATGCATTAAGTGTAGGCAAACACTTACTTTGACTCTTTTACTTCTTTTAAAAAAAAATTCACTTCATAAATCTTGATTTTGATCTGACTTATAATCCAATATGTAATTTTTATTTTTATTTAAAATCTTACTTAAATTTAATTAACCTAATTTATAAAAATTAGTTTTACTGTTTCTTGTAAATTAATATAATAATCTTTTCACTTTTATCATAATTCAAATTTAAAATTTTAACTTATGAGATGTCACTTTATACACTATTTTAGATCATTTTTCAATTGGTGATTACTAGTATTATTTATTATTAGAATGTTTGTATTATAACTTTTGGTTTGATTTAAATTTGAAAGTAGTTTATATATTTCTATTGTTATTTTTGTTTCAAAATTTACAGAAATTAAACTAACTCTTTAACTGTTTTAGGTTGAAATTTGTTCTTTCAAGGTTTAGTCTTTGAAATACTAATAACCTTCAATCGCTACTAGTTTGATGGGCATTAAGGTTGAATATCTTTTCAGAAACATGTCTTAAACATACTTAGAGATGTTATTGCAAACACAATAGCTTAATTATATTAGCTATATATTTTGAAATTTTAATGGGTAAAACATATTAATTAAATTTATCTTAAAAGCAATTTTTAATCGACATAGTTAATTAAGATTTATAGTTATTTTTTCAACAGTAATATACTCTTACATTCTTCTCTCAGTTGCTGAATACTGGTCGAGTTTCAACATATTCGTTGTTCAAGAATATATCAAGAGAGCTCTGGACTTGATTAAATATGCTTGTGGAAGTATAAAACATGCTGTATACAGAAATTTATCTATAATATAGAGAAATGGATATTTCACAAACATCCTCAGTGAACTGGAGCTGCTTAAATTAATTATCATATAATTCCACCACATAGATACTGAAATTTGGAATGGAAAATCATGATTCAACAAAATAACAACCAGCATATTCTTTAATTTTCTAATAAGATTTTGATTAAATGGTTCATTATAAAAATTATCAAATAATCTGCAGAGATACGTAATTCTATTTTTTTCCCCGTAAATGTTCATTCCATTTAGTGAAATTTACAGCATAGGATTGATTATGTAGCATTAAACTCAATGTATCATTGGTTTGAGTGGTAAAAATATTAGATCTCGAATTCAAATATTATAAATGAATAAAATAAATATTGAAAAATTTTTACACTTTTAAACCCTTTAATTTAAGATTAGGTTAGTCCAATAGACTTGAATAATATGCGGTGATAAAAAAAAAAAAAAAAAAAGATAAGAAATATTCTTAAACCAGAAATAATCTCACATCTACTTTAACTAATATTCTAGCCATCACGCATAAAGAGCATTAGACAAAAACACTAATAACAATGAAAACAAAATTATATTTATAATTAAGAAATACACTTTAAATATCAAGCATCTATTTGTTCAATTCATAAAGATTCTCAAGCACAAAATAAGACTTAAAAATAGTTGCACTAAGTGTAACATATAACAATATTAATTATAGCCTCAAACCTTAATTTTCTTTCACCCAATAACATGAAAATGATCCTTATTCTGCGTTCAAGAGTGGCTCTCTACTCATTATTCTCTACTACTGCAATCCCATAATTTGCTTCACCCAGCAAGCTACTTATTGATCGAGCTTTAACTACACCAAGCTTCATCTTCTTCTTTGAGTTCGTCAATGGCTTCTTATCATCATCTTCTTCTTCTTCTTGATCATCCTCACCGTTATCAAGTTTATTGTCTGGTAACATATTTTTTTGCTCTTTATCTTCTGATGATACTGTCTGAGAAATGGTCTTCTTTGTTGCGGTACTAGCCATGGATCGGCTTCGAACGCTGTTCATACTTCTTAGCCTTCCTTTACCCAAATGATGTTCACAAAGAGAGTACCCCACAAGAGTTTGCTGGCAACATCTCCATCCTCTTCCATTTACACGACTGCACCGCGAACCCTCCATTAGTGCACCACCTCTAACCCTCTTTTTACCACTAGTAGCATTGCCATTAACTACATTTTTTTGTTCTTCTTGATCTTGATTATTATCATTTTCTTGCAGACATTTCTTGTTCATTTTCGTCTTCATTTTCTTTTCTTTTCTAATTGCTTCTTCTTCCAATCTTTCGAAGTTCCCTCTTCTCTTCTTTAATGGAAATGCTTTCTCTCCCTCACACCATCTACCAATTACTGTGTTATATAGTGCAACCACACAACAATCCAAATTAAGTTTCTTGAAAGTGAGTTTTTGTAGGATTATTGTAAATGCACTTTCTAATTAACATAATTTTTCAATATACATATACCTTGATGGGAAGAATTTGATTCTTGAACAAACATAGTTTCTTTTCCTGCAGCCAAGTAATTTCCTCTCCTAAACCAGATTCAAAAGATCCACAACCACATACATCAAATTTACGGTATATCAAGAAAACAAATTCAAGAAAATGCAAATGAGTGCAATGTTTATATATACATATATATATAGAGAAAGAGAGAGAGAGCAAGATGCTTATATTATAGATGGGGACCAGCATCCCATGCTAACATGCACCGCATGGGCATCTCTTATTATTATTAGCCAGCCAAAAAATAGAAAGAACTAAAAAAAAAAAAAAAGAAAAAAGAAAGAAGAATTACTAAGATTGGATCAGATGGTCAGATATGGTGTTTAGAACAACTAAACAGTATTTCCACTAAGAGCCTTGGTAAAATTAAATTTATGGGTCTGCCCTTTTTTCACCTTTTTTCTAGTTTTTACTTCAAGATTTCATGAAAGAAGAGAAGAAGATAGATTTTAACTTTATAGCCTTAGTTTCTTACCTGGTATCATTACTCCTTTCACCTTCTCCTCCTCCTCCTCCTTCCTCATCTCTTTGCAATAACAAAACCTACAGTAGAATCACAACAACAAATTATGAAAGGATCTACTCAATTAGATGTATTGTGGTGCAAAATTAACCTCAATAGGATCACATTGATTAGAAGTGCAGTACCCATAAAATTATTCTTGAAAAAACAAGAAATTAACTGTTGTTTTTTCTACTAACCGGACAATCTTTGGGCTCCTTTTGGTGGTGGTAAGTTGCTGCTCCGATCGATTGAATTTGTTGATCAGAAGACTGATTATTATTAAAATAGGCAGCTGTGTCGTCCTCTTGAAAGAGATTTTGAAGTGGGTTGTTGTTGTTTAGTTGAAGTTGCACCACCGGAGACTGGCTCAAGTGGGGATCTGATAGAGGTATAGGAGAAAGAGAAGAGGGAAACGGTACCTGTCTTTTTCTGATCCTCATCAGTGCAAGATAAGATTTGATCGGAAATAAAGAAAACCAAGAACAAGAACAAAAAACAAATTAAAGAAAAGAAAAAGAAAGATTAAAACCACACCAAAAACACAACAGTTCAAGAAGTGAAATCTTTGAAGCTCAGATTTCACCAAGAAAATAGAGAAAATAAAGAGAGAGAGAGTGTGTGTAAAAAACCCTCTAATAACTGTAATAACACCAAGGCCAAGAAAAAATATTTATCCTTTAATGTAATAAGTCTTGGTTTCTCTCTCCTCAATTTTTTTTTTTTTTTTGCTCTCTAACTTTTATTTGTTGCACCACAGAAAGGAGGGGAATAAGAATAGTACTGTAGTGTATGTTGTGTGTGTAGAGAGAAGTTTGCACGTGTGGGATAACCGGATAAAAAGGTAGCAGGTGAGAGAGAGAAAGAAAAGAAGGAGACAGGGTACGGACGAGGAGTGCCAGGGTGGAAGGAAGAGAATACAAAATGATGGGAGTGGGTAGTTTTATCGTTTCCGTTTCTACTTTTTAGAAGAAGAGAGAGAAAGAGAAAAAAGTGGGTCCCATCCACACAGCCTCTCTCTCTCGATCCCACCCTTACGCTTCAACATTCAACAACGACCCAGATGCTCTCAGTATATATATATATATTTTTTTATTATTTTAAGAGTCTCCATTATCCATTTGTTTTTTAAAATAATAAATGATTAATATGATTTTTAATAACAGAGTGCATAAGGAGGGACTGTCAGTTAGAGACTGGGTCTACTCTTTGCTAATGATTTTTTTTTTTTAGCTTTGTCGTTTATTATTATCATTAATTAATTAATTAAGAGTTAAAAAGATAAAAAATAATAAATCTTTTTTCCTGAAACTATCTTTATATCAAATTTTTTTTTTTTTAAATCAATTCAATCATATCATTCAAGAACTGTTGCATATATTTTTATTTTAATATATTAAATTATTATTAATTAATTTATAATTTAATATAATGTATTAAATTCACTTAAAAATTTTATATTTATATTTAAATAACCTCAAAAAATTAATGAATCAAAATTTTTATTATTATGAGTTAAAAATTAAAAATATTTTAAATTTCACGTATTTATAAAAGATTATGATTAATTAAATAATAAATTTAATTAAAATTTAATAAATCATTTTAAGAGTGATATTTGGATTCAGTTTTTATCGTATTAAATTTTTCTTTTTAATGTTTAAAAAAAAATTATTTGGAAAAATATTTTTTTTGTCAAAAAGTATGATTTATAAAAAATAAAATCAAAAGGTAGTTTTTAAAACAATAAGAAATTAAAAATAATCAAAACATAATTTAAAAAGCTGCTGAAATATTAAGAAAAACAGCAGAAGATTCAATACTAATTAACTAATGAAACCTGAATCGATTTGAGCAATTATATACATATAATCAACACTAGCAATCTCCATTTACCCCCAAAAAAAAAACTAACTAACTGTCACCGAACATTTTGTGCAGCAATTACAAATGGATGTCCCAAAGAACCACAAGTTATCTTACTTTTCTTTTGCTTACATTGTTTTTTTCTTTCAAAAGTAGAAAAAATATAAATTATTTGTAGCTAAAACATTCTTTAGATTTATCTATTAAATTTGATCTTATAATTTACTCTAAATGTTAAAGCTTAAATCTTTTTAATTGTATTAAAATTGTTTTTTAGATTGAAAAGTTTTGAGTTCGAATAAATTAAAATTACTCAAAAAATAATTTTAAATTAATATTTAATATATTAAATTAAAAATAAAAATAAATTAATAAAAAAATTCTACTATATGATAGAGCTTATTATTTTTAGTAAATAAATAAATGGGCACATGCTAATAATTTCTTCGAGGGATTTTTTTTTTTTCGAGTCAAGGATTATTTAATGAAATACCAAATTACGGAAAAGGAAAAAAAAACTTTTAAATTGCAATTATACTTAAAATTTTCAAAATAAACTATTTTATTCTAATTTCTAAATTTAATTTCAATTATACTTATTTAATCGTTATTTTCTATTTTTATGAAATTATATTTGATGATAGATTATGGTTCCGTAAGTGATAGATGTGTATGCTGAGTTACTTTTTATTTCAAATTTAATTAAATGATTATTAATTACTTATAATTAAATTTAAAATTAGAGTAAAATAAGTCAATTTTAAATATTTGAGAAAATTTGAAAAATATTTAGAGTTTTTCTTAGCCATTAGGCATTATTAAAATAATAAAAAAAAAAAAGGACTAAACGAAATAAAGAGAAAGATACCATCATTGACTAATAAAAGAAGGTGGATGGAGTCCCTCTAGAAGCTAAAACTTGATAAACAAATAGAGAAAATAAGATACAAGAGAAATGAAGAGGAGATATAGTTGATAACTGTTGAACCACCTATAAACAGCTAAGTTTTAATATTCACAAAATTCTACACTAAAATATAGTTAGAGTTTCGTCCACGTAAATATCCTAATTAAGTTGTGGTAAGATCTTTCAAAAATATATATATGGTACTTATTAAAAAAGATGTTGTGCATTTCTATTAGGATGTAAAATAGTCTATCCAACTTTAATTTCATGCTAAATAAATAAATAAAACTGAAGTTCTCTAAAAAAAAAAATTGAGAGCTGTTTTTTCCACTAAAATTAGGCCTTTTTTTTTATCATTTTGAAACTAAAAATTATATAATTACAAGAAAGCTAAAATTGATACTATACATACACACACAACACACACCAATAAGGCAATAATCTGTCCTTTTTTTTATAAAATTTATTTTAGATTGGTTTGATTTTTAATTATTGTTGGTAGTTTTTATGGATAGTGGATGATAATGAATAATAATATTGCACTCCTATTTAAACCTATGGCCATTATATTAGGGAATTTAGATTAAGGATGGACAACTTAGACTTGACCAATAAAAGGCAACCCTCGAGCAACACAAGACAAAAGCGAAGAAAGACTTCTCGCCAGTAAAGTTCGAATATAAAAAGGCTCAGAGAAAGGTTTCCTTGCCAAGATAGAGACATTACGAGGAATGGGAGGAAGGATCTCCCTCAACTCTCTAAGAAAGCATGCCTCAAGCCTTTTAAAAGAATCATATCTCTCTCTCTTTCTCCTAAATTGATGGCTTTGACATGGAATAGGCTTTAAGTTGCACAACCTCTGTGTACTAGCATGTCTCCTCATCATTACTGGTAAGAAAATGACTACATAAAACCTCCAACCCGTAGGCAAGTTGTAATGTTAGAACCATGCATGCACCTAACCTAAAGGTAAGCAAGAAGCAGAGTTAGTCCTTATAAAGTCAGCTGCATCTTTGAATGCCAAGTAAAATGATGATATATATTTTCACATGTCTACTCAATATTATACCAGTCAAATATAAATAGGAAAGACATTCAACATTTAAGAGTTATCTTCTTACTCACTTAAATTTACTAAGACTCGGTTCGTCAAGAGAGCATTACTAACTTAGATATCAGAGTGAGCTTGGCCTTTTGATGTCTCTTTTCTTTATCTTGCAGGTCTAAGAACACCAATCTAACCCAAGCCCAATTGAAGAGATTCAACTTTATTCATTTGTGGATCAAATAGACCATCGGTTGAAATAGTTGATGACTGAAAGTTAAAAATATAGATGTTCGATAAAATTTTACTGGTTGTTGTTGAATGTTAAAAAGTAATTAATTATATAATTTGTTTTTAATATATTATTATGTATGTTAGATGTTTTTCTTTTTCTTTTTTTTTAATATGTGATTTAGATAGCAAGAATAATGGAACTATAATAGTTGAAATATTATAATTGATTACAATGGATAAAAATAAATATGATAATTTTAAAAATACTATTTATAATTTTTAATAATTATTTATCATTATATAAAAATTGATATGCAAAATTTTTTTTTACTAATAATACTTTTTTTATCTAATTGTAAATCAATTATAATGTGGGAAAGGTAACACAACTATCAGCTGTTATTTTATATTTTTTTTATAACAAATGGATTGATATAATTGTTGGATGTTAAAAAATAAAATATTGGCTAACTCTTAACAGTTAAATCGAACATCCACTTAATTTTCATAAAAATCAAGAAGAAAAAAAAATTTAAAACAGTAATAATTAGAATTGTTATATTGATCTATTTATGAATTAATTTCAAAATTAAGAGATGCTCATATAGCATATAAGGTTTAAAATTTCAAAGAAAAAAAAAAGAATGATTTTATCAAATACCTATTACTGAGCAAATGAATAAAATGAAAATTCTTTCTATATTGATTAAAGACTTAATCAGCTCCTTATATATAAGAAATAAAAGAGAAGAAATTATACCTAAAGGAGTCATCTTAGCCCAACTACTTACAATAGAAAAGTAACAGCTAACCTATCTTTAACAACTTTTTGTTATTCTCAAACAATAACTTAACTATGCTATTATTATTAGAAACTAACTATACCAGTTATCTTGTTAACCTCCCTGCCCCAAGCTAGCGTGTGTAAATGTTAAGAACACCCTGCTTGGAAATAAAATTTGTGAAAGTAAGAAAATGATGTGCTTTGGTGAAGAAGTCTGCAATTTGATTATGGAAAGTGATAGGCATGAGCTCTATATCACTATATTGTACCTTTTCTCTAATAATGTGCAATCAATTTCTATGTGTCTGGTCCACTTATAGAATATTGGATTTTGAGCTATATCTATAATGGATTTATTGTCATAAAACAAGGAAAGCTTGAGGATGAAGAATTTGTAAATCTTGCAGTAAATACCTTAACCGTTGGAGCGTACAAGTATCAAATGTCATAACCCTATATTTTGCTTTTGAGGATGACTTAGAAATGGTGGTATGATTCTTTGATTTCCAAGAGATCAATGAGAAGCCAAGAAAAAAGTACAATATCCTGCAGTAGATTTTCATATTTTTTGAGCATGTAGCCTGATCAAAATATGAAAATCCTTGTAGTTGAAGATTGTAATAAACATTGAAGAATAAATCTTGTCCAGTAAAGCTTTTAAGGTATCAAAGAATTCAATGGACTACTATCAAATGAACATGTAGCCCGTTAAATCAGAAAATCCTTATAGTTGAAGATTGTAATCAACATTGAAGAATAAATCTTGTCCAGTAAAGCTTTTAAGGTATAGAAGAATTCAATGGACTACTATCAAATGAGCATTAATGGGTTTATCCAGGTATTTAGATAATTGTTGAAAGACAAAAGCTATATCAAGCCTTGTATTAGTAAGATAAAACAGCCTACTTATAAGTCTGCAACATATGATATCATATAAAAGCGAAGAATCTAAGTGATGAACAGATGGAGATATAGGTGTTTTGGTTGGTTCGCAACCAAGGAAGACAATATCACTTAGAAGCTTCAGAACATAATTTTTTTTTTCTAAGATTAATACCTTTATAAGTTCTGGCTATTTCAAATCCCAAAAAAAAAAAAGAATTTTAGAGTGCCAAAAAGTCTTTGATTCGAAAAGTGTCATCAAGATAATCTTTCATCTGAGATATAGTTGAGGAATTGTTGTTGGCCAAAATATAACAACATCCACGTATATTAAAAGAGCAATGAACACAATGGTGACACTTTAAATGAAAAGAGAGGGCTTTAAATTAGCTTGGTAGAATCCTTGGCTTAGTAAAGCTTCTATTAATTTTATATATCATTGCCTACTAGCTTATTTAAGGCTATAAAGAGACCTTGTTAGCTAAAAAACTGCATTAGAGACATTAGATTGAACACCATGAGGCAATTTCATACAAACTTCCTCATGGAGATCTCCATGAAGGAAAGTATTGTTAATATATAATTTCTCCAAATACCAATTTTGAATAGTTGAAATAGCAAGCAAGGTGCATATAATAGTCATCTTTACCACTGTTGAAAAAGTATCCATATAATCAATGTCTTTTTAATGAGTGTAGCCTTGCCTTATATATATCTTTTAATTGTGCCATCTAACTTGTGTTTGATTTTAAAAACTCACTTGTAGCCAATGGGTTGTTTGCCTTCTGGTAAGGATGTGATGTTGCGGTATGATTAAGCTTAAAATTAACATTCATTACTTCTTGCCATTTAGGATATAAAGTATCTTGTTGATTTGTTTTACATTTAGAGGTAGTAAAAACATAAAGAGAAAATATTTGTTAAGAGGGTGAAAGATGACTATAATTAAGAACATGAGAGAGAGAATGAGGTGTACCTGTGTTTATTTTGTCAATACTAGTTAAATGATTGGATGTAGACACTGAAGCTTGAGACAATTGATAATGGTAGTTTTAGAGATATGTGGAAGTGTGTACAGTTCTTCTGGATCTGCTGATAGGTATATTTAAATATGGTTGTCGATGGAGGTAAAGGAGCAGTAGACATAGTGGAAGGGCTAAATTTTGAAGGTTGAAAAGGAACTATATGATTAGGAGTTGGAATTTGATTGATATATATGATGAATGTTTGGTAAGGGATTAGTTTGGTTTGTTGTGAAAGATGTAGTTGAAGTATCAATATCAATAGGTAAAGAATAAAATAGATGGAAAGGGAAGACATAAAGAATTGGAAGACGCATCAAATGATGTGGCGGTGGGTGAGTGAAGAGGAAAAATATTTTCATAAAAAATAATATTTTTAGATATTAAAATTTTCTTGATTTATCAATCAAAGAGTTTATATCCTTTTTGACTTGTTTAAACTAATAAAAATACACTTATGTGCCTTTGAATCAAATTTTCTTCTATAATTTGCTAAGGATGAAGCAAAATATAAACAAACAAACACTTTCAAATTTGAGAAATCATATGCTAAATGGAAAAATATTTCAAAGGTGTTTTATTTTGAATGATAGGTGATTGTGTTCTATTAATGAGAAAAACAATATAAGCAACACACTCATTCCAAAACCCAAGAGGTAAATTGCTTTGAATTTTAAAAGCTCTGACTTTATTAAAGACATGTTGATGCTTGGATTCTACGATGTTATTTTGTTAAGCTGTCTCAACACAATAAGTTTGTTACAATATGCCATTGTGAGCATAGAATTCAAGAATGGTTAACTCTGGTCCATTACAAGTTCTAATGGACTTTATAGTTTCACCAAATTATGTTTGAACAAAGATGAAATTTTTTTGAATCAAGGACTAAGCTTCTAATTTCTCTTTCATAAAAGAAAATCCATATTCATCTACCATAGTGAAAAGGTATTTATGACCAGGAATAGAGTTTTTTCAATGGACCCCACATGTCAGCATGAATTAGATCAAAACATTCAAAAGTGACATAATTACTTAAAGGAAAGGGAAATTTGTTTTGTTTTGCAAAGTGACAAATGTCACATACAATATTAGTTGATACAAAGATTTTAAGATTTATTTTACTAAGTTCTTGAATACGAGATACAAATACATGGCCCAGCCTAAAATGCTAAAAATTAAAAGAAGAACATGTGTTTATTGTGTTAGAATAAGTAATTATAAAGTTGTAGATGGTTGGTTATGTCAACTGACACAACCTTACTCTTGTCTAGCTAATCCAATCATCCTCCAAGGATTTTGATACCCTGAATAACACAATGATTAGATAAGAAAATGAGAAACAAATGAGAAGTTTCAGTAAGTTTACTAACATATACTATATTAAGGAATAAATAGTACACTGGTAAGAACAAGGTCACTAGTAACATGAGCTGTTCCAATAAGATTTTATTATTTGACAATTTAATAAAGTAATTTGTTACTTGGCTACAACTTGTAAATAAGAAATAGAGTAGGTGATGTGATATGTAGCACCTGTATCTAATATCCACTTTGAGGAATTTGAATTACTATTAGAAGTATAAAAAAATACATACTAACCATAACCTATTTTGAGAGATCATAAGCAACAACACTAGATTGAGAACCAACTATTGTGGATGACTAGGCTTAAGGTTGATTTTGAGATTGATTGAGTCTCATCAATTGGTGATGCTGCTCATATATAAGAGAAAAATCAGAATGATCGAAGGCTGGATTTGTATTCTCAGTAACATTGAAATTTGCCTCAAGTTCTATGTTAGAAAATTCATATCCATCAACTTGATTTACTTGATGTGGTAATTGTCTCTATTTAGCTTATTATAACTAGGTGGATATCCATACTTTTTACAGCACCTATCCTCATTGTGACCAACTATTCCACAGTAAGTGAAAATTGGATGCTTAGAATTTGGAGTTATGTGTTTCCTAGGCTAAGAAGAGTTGTAATTTTTTATGTTGAAATTTTTTGCAAAGGCAAGTGGCTCAATTGTTTGAAAAACATTTCTTGAGTTTAGAAACTGCCTTTTCATATTGTATAACCAGAGGAAAAACTTTGTTATAAAAGGCAATAGTTCCATCAATATGATTTATGAGCATACAGTAGCAAATTTCTCATTCAATCCCTTAAGAAATTTAATTACATAATCAAACTTCTGATATGTACTAGCTAAAAAGTATAACACCATATCTACAAGTTGGATTGAAGGTACAAGATGGAATTAGCCTCAAGTTGACTAATTCATCCCAAAGAATTTTGAGTTGAGTAAAATAATTTGCAATAGAAAGCTCACATTGCTAAAAGGCATATATCTCTTGTTAAAGATAAAAAATCCTAAAGGAAGCTCCTTGCGCAAATCTGTTTGGTAGATCTTTCCAAACATTCATGGTTATGTCCAACCAAATAACACTTTGAGCTATGGAAGGACTCAATGAATGCATCGACTAGGAGAGAATCATTGTTGACGTAGTAGAAATCTTTTAAGAGTCTGTTGATTTTAAATGAATACCATATTAATAGGCATCAAAGTTCGTTGATTCAAAAAATACTGAAAATTAGAATACTTTCACACAAAAAAGTTATTTTAATTCAATTCAAAAATTACTTCAACCCTAAAGTTTACATGACTATTAATAGGAAATAATTTTCAAAAAATACTAAAAGTCTAATATGATAATTTATTTCAAAAAGGAAACAAATCACCTAATTTACATAAATAAGGAAAAGAATCAAAATTAATATAATACCTTAAATAACAAATAAAAATAAGTTTCCTACCAAAAGTAAATAAGAAAAAAAAGACCAAAAATACAAAAATATAAATATAGAAAAACACTAACTCTTGTTGGTCTCCATCATTCTCTCTAGGGTAAAGAAAAATATCAACATTATCATCAAAAGAATTCTTAGATAAAATAATTTTATATTGAATATATATGGCCGTAAAATATTCATAAAAAATGTGAAACTTTCCAATTTTCCTTATGATTCCCATCCAATTTGTCCAATAACTTTCAATATAAGTTTTAATTAAAAATTTTTTTGATAAATTGAGAATCAGATGCGGTAGAAAGATTAATGGAGAATGAATTTTCATAATAATATTTTTCTTTCTTATGAATTAGTGTTGTGATCTGTTGCGATTCCCGGCATTATTATAATTCTCAATAGATAATAAAACTATTACAGTAGATAATGACATTTCTTCATCAGAATAATCATCAAATATTGCAGATAAATCACAATTGGCAATTGACATTGTTTCTGAGGCATGAAGATTAGATATTTAATTTCTCAAAAGCTCATTCACCAATTGGGTTAACTAATTCATCACTTGCATCATATGTTCCTCCATATGATTCATAATACATTGAACCATCTGAGTTGTTGCGTCACAGTAATAAATATCTTCTATAGGTATAGTCTAACGTCCTCTCCTTGGTGGTATAGTTTTCAAGGAACGAGTGCAAACTTTGATACCAACTAATGTAGCAGAAGCCTTCTAAGAGTCTGTTGATTCTAGACTAATAGGCATCAAAGTTTATTGATTCAAAAAAATACCGAAAATTGAAAGAAATAACTTTCACACAGAAATATTATTTTAATTTAATTCAAAAATTATCTCAACCATAAGGTATATATAACTATTTATAGGAAATAACTTTCAAAAAATCCTAAAAGTCTAATATATTTATTATGAAAAAAAAAATTACCAAATTTACATAAATAAAAAAAAAGAATCAAAACTAATTTAAATACAAAAACAAAATCAATATAATATTTTAAATAGCGTCTAAAAACAAGTTTCCTCTCAAAATTAAATAAAGAAAATAAAAAATACAAAAATCCTTAAATAGCGTCTAAAAACAAGTTTCCTACCAAAATTAAATAAGAAAAATACAAAATACTAAAAGTACAAAAATATAAATATATAAAAAAATATCAACTCTTATTGATGTTCATTAATTGTATTACATTTTTGCCAAGCAGAGTATGCAGGACTAGTTGTTGCTGGCACTAAAATTGTACCATTTGTTCTTAGAAAGTAATGTCATTCTCATTGATCCAAATAATGAATGATGATTTGAGCCAGTTAAAACTGGAGAAATTAAGATCAAGGATGGATTTTCATTAGGATGCAGTTAGTAGGGCTTGGAGGTGAATCCTTTTGTCTAGGAATTGCTACCATAGAAAATCTAAGAAGATTTTTTGTTTCTCAAGAAAATAAAATAAAATTAGAGTCAAATAAGAAAATTTAAAACCACACGATCCAGAAATGACAAAAAAAAAAAAAGAAGAAGAAGAGAAAATCAATATAAAGGAAGAAATAATGAAGAATTATAGTTTGTGAAATATGTTTGGTTCAAAGGAAAATAGGCTTTATAAAAAAATAAAAAAAAAAAAAAAAAAAAAAACTATACCTGTTCATATCCAAATTTTCCAAAATTTAGTATATTATCATAATTTCAAAAATTAATCATAATTATACTTATATTTGGTTAAAATTACACCATCATAATTAATGAGGAAAAAACAAAATTTAGAAAATTACTCCTTAAATTGTTATATTATCAATAATCATATGCTTATTGACTAAATGTTAATTGAATTAAGTTTAATTTTGACTATTTCTAATATTTAATAAAATAAAAATTTGAATAATATAATATTCATTGAAAGTGTTTAAAAAAGATATTTATTCCAACGTAATTAATGGATCGAATTGAAATGTGAAAATTACAATTCAATCATACATATTTGATTTTCTAAATCAAATCTCACCTTTAAATATGTTGATGGTACGTATAAATTACTTAAAAATCAAATTTCATAAACTGCTTAAGAATATATAAAAAGTTAAATCAACTGCTTAAAAATTAAAAGATATTCATCTTTGTATTTGTGGTGGTCATGTTCAAGGTTGTGTAGTGGCACATGTCTTTTCACGTGCATGTCTATTTTGTTGCTTTCTAGTTTATTAAGGAATGAGAAGTGATAGTTGAGTTTCTTGTTCTTGAGCTAAGCATGACATGTTTTGTGTGTACATTTTGTTGTAGTCTCCGTTTGAGATTGAAATTCAACTTTTTTGAATATTAAAAAATGATTTAAAATTCTTAAAATTGTATCATACTTAATTTATATCTTTCATATAATTTTTTATTATAAAATAATAATACAAAAGTATGAATTAAATTAATAAAAATATAAATTTCAATTTAAATTAAACTTGTTATAACTTATATTCATGTATTCTACTATGGTTATTATCATTAATCTTAAAGAATGGTAGATCTAAAAAATTTATTCTGTAAAAACAATATAAGTATATTATTTATAATTAAAATAAAATATAATACACTGTACAAATAAACATATATATATATATAAATATTAATAATATTCAAAAAATTTAACAATATGCTTAAATCTAGTTATTAATTCTATTTTTTATTCCTTAATATTTTAATCAAATTAAAATAATAATTCATATTTTAATTCAAATTAAATATAATAAATAAATAATTTAAAAATTAAATGAATTATAAGAGCAGTATTTACCTAAGGATCTCCATGAGACAATTTTCCATTACTTCAGTACTAAATCCGCCCTGATCTTAAGATTTACAAATATTCTCATTCTCCTCGAAATTTTGTATGAATATCTTAAATAGATTAATTATATAAATTTAGTTTGATATAAAAAAATTAATTTGTCATACTATCATAATAACACAACTTAAAATAAAATTTCATCTGATTTAATTAAATAATAATAATAATAATAATAATAAACAACGTGATTCTTTTCAAGTGCATTATATTTATTATTTGTAATCAGAGGCCTTAATTTTTTTATCTAATCTAAAAAATTGATCCGAATCCGGTAAAATTTGGAGTTAAAATACTGTCTGAATTCAATTAAAAATTTAAAATGACTATATTTAATTTTTGACAGCTAATCTGATTAGGACACAATTAATCAAATGAGTTAAGTTATTTTTTTATTCGAATGTGTCAAATATGATTCTAATTCAAAATTTATCCGAATGAGTAAAAAAAAATAATTAATATCAAATTTATTGTTAAATAAAATTGAATTAAATTTTAATAATGTATTTATATTTATTTTTAATTTATTTTGAATCAATTTATTATCAAATTTATTGTTTAATTTCAAGTTTTTTAAACATAATTAATGTATATATATTTAATATAACAATAATTTAATTATTATTAATTTGTTCTTGCAATAATAAAATTTTAAAATTATTTATGAAATATTGAATTTAACTTATTTTGATTAATATAATTAAATATATTATGCTTTTAAAATTTATTTAATTAATTTTATTTTATTGTATTAACATCTAAAAATTTAAAATTTTGATAAAATTTTTAAATTACTTGCTAGAATAGAAATTGTATTGATATTATAATATATTAAAATTATTCAGTTTGATTATTTAATTATTATGTTATTATACGTGTAGAAATTGAAAGATATTTTATTTATTATGCTATTTTATTTTATATGTATAAAAATTATATATATGAATAATAAATTTTAAATATTTTAAATATATTTCACTTAAATTGTATACGAGATATTTAAAAATTGTAATGCAATGGTGATTTTTATTATTAAATTTCATATTGTTAAATATATGAAAATTTTAGTTTTATAAAATGAATTTATCATAATATGACTCAACTTAATATGAAAATTTATTATCAAAACTAAATTTTCTAAAATCATCTGAACTCAATCTGAAATTTTTATTAATCAATTCGATGATTCATCTGAGATCTAAATATAATTTATAGTGATTTGATTTAAATTTATTTTAAAAAAAATCAATCTTATTAGACTCGGTTGTTATTAGGAGGTGTCATTAGTTTGGTTTGATCGATTTAAATATTTTATTAAAATAAATCAATCCTTTTGATTTATAAATTTTTTAAATCAAATTAAATTATTATTATATTCAAATTATTAGTTTCATTTAGTTTAGTTGGATTTGATCGCTTTCAAATTATCAGTTTCAAATCAATTTTTTTTTATAAATTATCATTATTTTATTATAAATTTAAAAAAAATATGAAAAAAATATCGTGATAAAAAATTTTTAAAAATAATTTAATATATAATACAAAACTTATCTATTTCATTAATTAACACTTGAAACTTATTTTTTTCTTAAGAATTAATTTTTTTTATTTAATTTTAATTAATTTTAATGAATGATTATTTTTTAAAAATTTTAAATTAATATTTGGTTAAAAAAAGTATGTGAGTATATATAAAATAAAATTAAACATATAAAATTATAATAATAATAAAAAGTAATATATATATAATTTCGATTCGATTTAATTTGAAATAAAAAAAAATTCAAATTACAAATTAAATTAAAATTTATTTTTATTTTTAAATTGAAATCAAATTAAATAATTATGAAATCATTAATTTTAATTTAATTTGATAGATTTAATTTGAATTAATAACTTTTAGGTTTGCCTTCCATCCAAGTTGCCACCTCCATTCGTGGACACGAAAGAGTTTCGACATCATTGGACGAAGAATTTCGTTACTTGAGGACCAGAACTCTAATATTTCTATTTGATTTCAGTGCAATCGGTGGTCCAAAATTATACGAGCCAATACAACCCAAACTCTGGCCCAGGATACTAGGCTTCATCCATACGGTTCAGAAAGCATTCTTTTTAAAATTTTTAATTGGATTTTCTCAAAAATATCCAAAAAAATAAAAAATATTTTATTTTTACTGATAAAAAAAAAAATTAGATTAAAAATATTTTTTCAAAAATATAATATATACTATATATATATCAAATATATAAAAAAATAGTAAAATTGAAAAATAACAATAACAGTAAAATTGAAAAAAAAAATCAAAAAATAAAATATTTATGTAATATTCCCATTTTTAATTAGGATTGAATACAAGTTTGAATCCACAACTTAAACCTTAAAAATAATTTCAGGACTCAAATTAAAACTTATGTTAATTTAAAAGTGTTATATTAAAATCATCATACATATAAGATAATTCTTTATATTATATATTAATATTATCACTCAGAAAAAGGTGGTTGCATGGATTTAAACTTTTGAATTTTTTTAAAAAGAATAATTTAATAATTTATTCAGCTCATAATTATAAAATATATAGTTATTAAAAAAAGTTTAGTTTATTTTAATTTATTTATTATTTTAATCTCTTTCTATTTTTTAATTCTTTCATATTTAATATTTTTTAATTAATTTTTAATATTTTTTAATAAATTTTTAATGAGAATATTATTGTTAACTTAAAATAAAATATAATTTATATTAAAAATTATAATAATTAAATTAAAATATATAAAAAAATTAAAATATTTATTATGAGAAAGAAAGAGTAATAATTTAGTTGTAAAATGTATATTTTTATTGGAGATTCAGGGTGGTAAATATGCTTGTAAATTGGATTTTAGTGGCAGGTGATAGAATTAGAGGCTGCGGATTGTCACATATTTATAGGTAGATTAGTTTTTGCGTAGATTGAATGGCTAATTATGCAATTAATTAATTAATTAATTAAAGGATAATTATTGTTTCAGTCTCTTCTAACTGATAAGTTGATGAGGGCTAAATTGACCTTCAATAACCTAATGACACGTTACATTGAGAATCTCCATTTTGGTTTACAATTATCAGTACTCTTTGTTTTACAATTTCTTATTTGTCATTTTTTTTATCAATAAATATTTGATATAATAATAATTTTATAAATTATAATTAGTGAGTGCAATTCTACTCAAAGCCTAATTAATTAAAGCAAATTATATTGGCTTAAAAGAAACATACGCAGAATTGAATGGATAAGTTGTGCACTTGAACGTAATTAGGAGGAAATGCAACGCAATATTTGAAAGAGAGGTGGAAAATAAATTTGGCTAATGATTTAAAAAATTTAAAATTTTATATTATTTTTTAATTTTATCTAAACTTTTAAATTTTATCAATTTAATTATAATTTTTAAAATTAATTATAATTATAATCAACTATCAAAATTGAGAGACTTAATAATTTAAAAAATTCAAAACTTTATATTATTTTTCAAAGTCAATTTTTATTAATAATTTGAATTTAATACAAGTTTAACTTTAATTATACTATCTCATAAATATGATAAATTATTTTTTTTTTAAAGTATAATAAATTAATTATATTCATTTATATAAATTATCCTTATTTAAATATTTTTGCAAACTAACCGTTAATTAAATTTTATAACAAATTAATTTACTATTTTACTTAATAAAAAAAATTTCTCTATATATATAATAAATTATTTGATTACATGTGATTTATATGATTATTATAAAATCTATTTTATTGATAGTTTATTATATTATTTTTAATTTTTAAGAATATTTTATATATTCAATTTGAAATGTTATGAAACTTAATTTAAAAAAAAATCTCTTGATTATATTATATTTTTTCCAATAATTAGAAGTGATAAATTTATGTTCAAACTTAACTTGGATAAAATCATTTAAAAATCTTTTTAATTTTAATAAATTTTAAAATTATTTAAATTTAAATATCTTATAAAAATAAAAATTAATTTAAAATTAATTTATTATATTATTTTTAATTTTAAAGACTGTACGATTAAGTTTGATAATTTAAAGTTTTGGACAACATTAAAAAATATATAAAATTTTAAATTTTTAGATCATTAGATATTTTAAGTTTGAAAGTTGGTCATAATTATAATTAATTTTAAAATTTAATATAAAATTGATAAAAATTTAAAATTTTTAACAAAATTAAAAGATATACAAAATTTTGAATTTTTTAAGCTATTAGGCCCATAAATTTAATGCATAATATGCATGAATCCACTTCTAAGGTCCATTTTGAAACTAGGTTTTTGAGGTATTTAAGGAAATGTCAGTCATATTCAAGGGCCCAATTGTAAGAAAAACATAATTTTAAATTATTTTATTTTTATAATTCCTCAAATACCAATTTTTGATACATGCTAGGCTTGATTAGCATGTGCATTACATAATTGATGTGCATATCATTAAATAATAACTAAATTGATATGCGTAACCAAATAACTAAATTGATGTGTATGTGGCATAGTTTTGAGTTCACACTTTTTGATACTTTGGATGATTTATTTATTTTTATATTTTTATAATTTTAATATTCATGAATTATAATTATTATTTTCATTAAATTTAAATATTATCATTTGGTAATTTTTAAATATTAATATAAAAAATATATGAATCATATTCATTATATATGGATCAATTAAAAAATAATAAAGATTACATGGGCTCATGTTTATTATATATCAATAATTTGAGAAAGAGTATAAATATTTGGAATTTTTACAAAATATCAAAAAAAAAAAGTTTATTTTTACTGTTCTATAATTATTTTTTTAAAAATATTACATGCCTAAAAATATTTTTTTAAAAAAATAATCTTTACAAAATATATATTAAAAATATACAAAACATATATTAAATATACCAAAAAAAGGTAAAAATAAAAAAAAGAACCGTAAAAATAAAAAAATAATAAAAAAATTATATATTTATGTAATTTTTTTCTAAATATTTTATGGATGAGCCTGCATAATTTTTTAATTAAAACTTATAAAAATATAATAATATAAAAAAATTAATTAAAAAATTATATATAAATTTAATTTTTTTAAAGAATTACTTCATATACATATGTCTTTAATTTGATTATTGAAATTGACTCAGAAAAATATTATCCACTTGATATTTCGATACGAGTATAAATATATTTTGAGAGAAGAAATTAATATTAACAAAATAATCTCATTTCATTTTATCATTAAATTAAAATATTAATTTTTTTTTAATAATTTATCATTGATATGTTATGAAATCAAAATTTTTGAATTTTTTATTAATAAATTTAAAAATAAATAACAGTGTAAGTATGAGAAAAATATAAAGATACATAATTTGATATCTAATTTAATAAATATGAAAATGAGTTTAGATTTTTTATTTTATTTAATGTCTTATTTTATATATATATTATATTATTTTTTTTAAAAATTTTAATAATTAATTATTTTATATTAATGATGTGATAGAAATGAATAGTATAAAAAATTGGTGTATGAATTGTATAACAGTTGCCTTTTTATTGTTGTTGGGTTCCTTTGCTTTAATTAGTTGCCCTGCTGAATGGCATTTTGGACGCAAGTTGACTGGATTGGAATTTGGAATCTATTTATTATAAATTAATATGAGCATGTTTTGAATTTTATTATCTATTTATCTTAAATCATAAAATCTAAAGGATTCTTCCTTAAAACTGGATTAGTAGCCCTTTAATTATTCCTCCTTAGCCTATATAATTGTTAAGCATTAATACTATTTCGTCTATGATTATCAGAATAACTTTTTTACTTGTTGGAATCATATTAAATTTCATATAACTTTATACAAATTATAAATCTAATATAAACAAATGATCATGAAATTCATGAGTTAAAAATTCAAGAATATTGTAATAATGAGATAGTGGTTCATAATAGAATTTTAAAGATTTCATCCCCATTTTTATTATAAAAAAAAGAAGCAAATAGTTATAAAGATCAGAAGATTATTATACAAAAATCTTTATTTGCAAATATCAGAGCTTAATTTATTGAACAACTGAAAGAGAAACCTCCCAAGATGCTTCCCGGCAAAATCTGTCCTGCTTGTTGGGCAACACCATCAACAACTCCTTTTATAACAAGCTCCGTCAGATTATTATTTTCCATAATTTTATTTGTTCTTGGTGGCTGAACATACTGAGGGCCAACCATAATAGGCACACTTGTCGGGTAATAATTATGCCCACCACCCATTTGGTCAAATGCTTGAGAGGAACTTGACGATGATGATGATGGAAAACAATGTATCATATTCCCATACTGATTTATGGGTGCTGCAAATTGGGGAGTATTAACGCTTAAAGACCTAAGCAATTGGCGCTGCTGCTGGTCCCGCTTATTCTGGGTATTGGCTATGGCGCAATTTAAATGAGCATCAAAATCACAAGATTCACAGCGATAAAGCCAATGATTTGAACCATACCCTTTACAAATATCGCACTGAAATGCTTTTTTACGGTATGGAGGGGAGAAAACAAGGGAAAGAGTGTGAATATGATCATTAATTTTGACCGAAGAAGGCATGTGAGCGCAAAGGGTATGCAAATCAAGCTCGCAATCTTTACAATGGTAGGAAAATCCTGTGCCATGGTTTCCACAAGCGTTACACTTGAAAGCACCTCGAGGATACGCTGGTGACGAAAGTAGAGTAAGAGTGTGTTTTGGGTCTATTTGGTGTTTCTTTTTTTGTGGCATTTGAGAACAAGCTTTGTGAAGGTAGTAATTGCAACAACTGCAATTGTATGTCCATCTAGAAACTTGTAGTTTACAAGCTGCACAAATAGATCCATCATTTGAGAATTGGGAAGTGAAATTAAGTAGTTTTAAGGTATGTTGGTGGGTGAAATGTTGTAGAATTGGATCGGTATCAAGCCTGCCCATTTTTTGCTGACTTCTAATTAAGTGTAGCAGTACTAATTATTATTTTCTTGTTCAGGTATTTAGCTGTTAAAGATGAAGGAGTGCAGATAACGTTAAGGGACAATGCAAGCTGCTAGCTAGCGAGGTAGGTTTTATTAATATATTAAGAAAGCTGTGAAAACATTTCCTGGCAAACAGCTTATTTTTCCACAAGATTTGTCTTGCAGCATTCCCTTTGTCACACGGTTTGCCTGCCTTGTTACAAAAATTAATTCTCCACTATAAGCCAAAGAGGCCAGCATCAGTTGAGAGGAAATTTTGAGGTAGATTATTGTTTTTTTGTATCATTTTTATTTTTTCTTTTAATTTTAGTTTAACGATTAAGTAATATTTCGAGTCAATTACTGAATGATTTGAAGAAGTCAAAAACATATCATATCCATGTTAGGATTAGAAGATTAACAATGATGAAATATCTTTTTGTGATTGCATCACATGATTCCAATTTTGATTGATTAGATAGAGCAATTGAGCAAACAACAAACCTATTTATAAACTAAATTACTCTTGTTTGGTTCAACTTAGAATCAGAATAAGAATAGAAATGGGTGTCTAAGATGCTGAAATTCTACTGCAAGTTTATTTTATTTAAATAACTAAATAATTAGATTAATAATTATACTTAAAAATATATATTGTAATAATTATATAAATTAGAGTTATTCAAATATAAAAAGATAAAAAAATAGATTATTTGTAAACAAAAAAAATTATATTTCAAGAACTGCACTCCGTTTCCTATTGGAGCAAACCAAATAGGCAAATAGGCCTTTAAAATATTTTAATATGGAAAAGTTTGCACTCCACATTAGCTCTTGTTTTAATGCATGCATAGAGCTTTTGCTCAGAAAACAACTGTGTTTGTAAGTTGTAACTTCGAAAAATAAAAACAAAATTCAATGTCTATTTTTTTTTATATAAGAAATCTAAATATTCTTATAATATTTGCATAATCAAATGATTTGAATTTAAATAATAATGATATTTATGTTTAATCTAATTACTAAAATTACCATTAAATTATATTTAATTATTTTGAGGATGAACTCACGTTATAAATTTTAGCATATGATATATCCATTTATAACTAGCCTTCATGTAGTTAATGAACTAGTTATCTAGATATGACTTGTATGTCAAATGCTACCCATAAGATTGATGTAAGATTATTATTTCTGTAACTATGATGTTATAAGTTTGGATTTCAGATAAAGTTTAATGATAAAAAAAATCATTGATGATATAGAAATTTGTTTCTTTTAATGATTGTTTTCTATTTGATCTCAAACAGCAGAAAATAGAAGGAATGATATTATATAGGAAAATTTTATGTGCCAACTGCTATATATATATAACCTGTCAACATTCAGTATTCACACATTGCAAACACCAAAGAACTACTCTATTGTCTGGCTTCTGCATTGTAATTGTACATCTTGCCGTCCTCTGTAGTTCATTTTTTGTTCTCTTTTGAGATAATCTGTGGTATAATTGAAGGTAGATCATGCCTTAATTTTGGGATTTACATGAAAAGATATATATTTTAACTAGTAAATTTAATATATATTTCTTCGTGCCGTCCTTCTTGGCTTTTCATCTTAATTTTTATTTTTTAATAGTATGAAGTGATACGGCTTAAACCCATTTGAGAAAAAGAGAGATTCAAAGTAATCTAAACATGATATGATACGCAAATGATGCAAATTAAAGTGACATTATATTTAATTTAATAGATAAAATTTGAAAAATTGAATAGCTTCTAAGAGGATTATGTCAAATATTGAGGGGGATGAAAGTCTTAAATCATGGCTGTAATGCTTTAAGCCTTCCCTTTTTTTCATTCTTTTGCTTCATATTGTATCAATAAACATGTAAATTTCTCTATAACTTTCAAGACTTCACCAATTATTTATACAGTTTCCAAGTTTCTTGAATTTATTTTGGAGTACAAATATGGGTTAATTAAAGTTGTAAAAATTGTTTTGAGTGGTAGTCCCTTAATCCAAATTGAACTTCACATCCTCATCAGAATTAGCAACAATTTTCAGAGACCTCCATTCTTGAAGCTTTTAGAACATTTCAGATACCTTGAAGAATAGCAACAACTGAAGAGCTTCCTCCAACATAAGCACGTTGAACTTGCCTGCAGAGAGGGAAAAAAATAAAAAAAAAATAACAGCAGCAACAATGCTTTATGTTCAACAACCATAGGTGACATTATGTTCTTGATTAGGAAGTTACTAATCTATTCAACTTCAGATTATTTGACAATAACCCAATATAATAAAGAAAATTGTGGAAGAATGAAAATCTCAAGAAAATCATGCTAATTTTCTTTTATAATTAAAAAAAAAATCTCAATATAGTCTTGATTGTCAAACTTCAAGTGTTGTATTTTTCCATTTGTGAATATCCTATTGCTGTTGTGAAAGAAAATATCAAGAAAATTACTATTGGTGCAAGTGAAGTGAAGAAGAATCATAAGAGAATACACATTTGATCATGGAACTTACCCAATTCGATTTGATACTCTGGTCTTTAATCCCTGTCCCGCCTCCGTATCCATTTGATTTCCCATTTTCTTGATTTTGTCCTAATTTCCCATCATAACGATTTGCACCTCCAAGTAAGGATGCTTCATTTAGCCAGTTCTCAGGAGCCCTATAAAGGGGATTGAAAACTGGCTTATTAGGATAATCAAGCTGCTTTTTTTGTTGTACCATTTGTTGGGAATCACCTGAAGTCTTATCAAGAATTGCGGTTGTGTCAACTTCAGGAACAACCTTCTCCATTTCTTGAGAACTAGCTTCTTTATTTGTTTGATTTCTTTGATCTTGACTTGAACTAGATTTCAGCAAATCAATTGAAAAGCAAAAGTCACTAAATTGGTAACTAGGGATTGTCAAATCTTCAGAAACTGGAGTTGATGGATCTTTAGGACTTGTACGAGTGCTAGACATATATGATTCTGTTTGATGTAATCGAAAACGACCAATGCCCCCATTGATCTCTTTAGGGCTTCTCAATCTCTCGTCCCATCCAGCCACTGCATTAGTACGAGTAACTTCTTGACCATTTTTGTCTTGATCAACACTAGCAACGCCTTGTATTACTAGTTGCATTAGTTCATTACTCTCAATTCCATAATCGATTAATCTGTTCATCTCCATTATTGATGCTGAGTGTATAATCTGCCTTGTTAGAGTATTTTCCAATGGCATAGGTTTAGCTCTTTGGTTAGCAATAGCACAAGAAATATGTGCATCAAATTCGCAAAACCTACACCTGTAAAGCCACCCTATTTCACTTGGTTTATCGCATAAATCACAGCAGAAATCATATGGGGGTAAAACTTCTATTTTGAGTGTGTGAGGATGGGAAGAGATTGCAATTGAGAGAGGCAACGCTGAGCATAAGATATGATAGTAAATGCCACATTCGGCACAGTTGTAGTAGAAGCCAGAGACATTTTTTCCACAAGCGTTGCACTTGGAGGTGCTCTTGGGAGATTGAGGTGAAATTAAAAGGGTTAAATAGTGATTTGGATGTGCAGGGTGTCTGGTTTTTCTAGGCATGTTGCAGCATATCCTGTGCAGGGAAAATGAGCAGATTTTACAGTTGTAGTAGTCCTTACCTGAAAATATTGTGAGGTTGCATCCATAGCAGGTAATGTTTCCAGTAGTATTGGATGGTGAGATAGTACTTTCTAATGGGTGCTTATGGCTAAAATGGTGAAAAGTATGCTTCTCTGCTATTTCCATCTCTTGTTGAGTCTTTCGAACTTTCTTGCCTTCAGAATTTTGCTCGTTTATCTCTCTATTGTTAATTCTATATCACTCAACAATGATGTTTGAACAAAAAAGTATTGAAGTGCTATGTCAAATATTTGTTTTGATTAATTAGGCTCTGATTGGAGTTTAAACACACAACCTTTTACTGTAGATGTGTCTGATACTGATGAGACAAATCTCATTGGTATGTTGAATGTTTTTATTAAACTGTCCTTCTCTTGAGGTATCCGCTAATACTCCAGGAATCGGTCATCGATTTTTTTGCCGTATCAGAATACTTAATTAACAACAAAAAAGGCTAAATTTGAAAAGAATACAATAGAATGAAGACAGAGAGTGATTTAGAGAAATTCTTGAATGCACGGCCGGCACATGCATTTATGCATCCTATTATTTGAATTGGAAAATCAGAAAAAAGAAAGAAAATTCTTAAGTATCAATTTAGTCTGGCATAGTAATTAGAGACTGAAAATTACAACACATACTAATATATTATAATACTTCGATTAATTTCTTAAACTAACAAGAACTGCAGATCAAGAACTGCAAATTCTGATACAGCAAACTGAAAGAGCATTATTTTTTTTTTTGGTGCATCTGAATTTAAAAAGAGCATTATTGAATTACAATTTTCAAAGTATTAATTTTAAGTAGACTGATCTGAATTACCCAATCCAACATTGCCAAGGCCATTGAAAATCCCCTGAACAATCTCTTGTCCTATCCCTTCTCCGATTCCAGTAATAATTCCTGTTGCCAGTAGTCCACCTGCTCCAGTCCCTCCTTGACCACTACCATGGCTATTATTTGATGGGACAATAGAAGTTCCTGGATTAAACATATAATTTCCTGGTGGGTTTGAAATATTTGTATAGGGAGCTGAAGGGCTAGGATTCACATAAGCTGTGCTTGTTTCCCCTGGTGGAGCTCTAATTTGAGAGGTAATATTTGACAAATCCTGAAATTGGAATTGTGGGTTTGGCACAGAATAGACACAGTTAATATGCACATCAAATTCACACTCACTGCACCTATAAAGCCAATGATCAGAACCTGGGTTTACACACACATCGCAGCAAAAACCTTTGCAGTTTCCATATGGAGAAGAAAACTCTAGTTTTAACAAATGTTGGTGTGAAGCACAAAACTCTTTAAGTGGCATTCTTAAGCAAAGGGGATGATAATTGAAGGTACAGACCCTGCAATTGTAGCAGAAACCTGAACCTGATAATCCACAGGCTTTACAATCAAAGAATGACAATAGAAGAAGGTTTAATTCGTGGCCAGGTTCAGCTGAGTGGTGATATATTCTTGCCATATTGTAACAAGCTCTATGGAGAGAAAAAGAGCAAGTCTTGCAAGTGTAGAAATCTTTGCCAGCTGATATATTTCTCTTGCAACCTGAACATGTTGGGGTTTTAGTTTGGTGAGAAATGTTTAGTTCCAATGGGTGCTGATGAGTAAAATGATTATACTTAGGCTTTTCTTCTTCTTCTTCTACTTCATCTGTGATCTGACCCATCTTTCTTGATATTTTTCTTCTGGTTCAAGATGGGTTATCATTTGCAAGAAATCTTGGATTTAAAGGGAACAAGGAGCATAGGACAAGTGAAAGAACCAAAGATAAGTGTGTGGAGTGATTGTAGAAGTCTTGGTTTCACACCATTGAAGTTACCCTTAAATTTGCCATCATCAGAAACTATATTTTATATTAGTTTAGCTTCTTAATTTAAGATTAGATTTACCTCAATCATCCATATTGATTTCGAATCATTGCTAATTTCCTTCTTATAGTACTTAATGTTGCTATCACAAGAAACTTCGGAGACTTTGTCTCAAAGATGATGCCAAAGAGAGCTTCAAAATTTTTAATTTTTGTAGGAATTTTTGGACTATGCTCAATTCTTTCCGAGCACAGTTCATATTGTCTGTACTTAAAGTGGTACTTGTAAAAAAGAAAAGCAAGTAAAAGTAAACGGCGGCGTTTTGTTTGGTGATATCTCCACTGTTAATTTTGCCAATATCATTTCTGCCCAACGACAACCGTATGCCCTTTTGCCGGTCGTTTACAGAGAACAGCAAGCTGTCGTTTATTTAACAAGAAATATTAAACGGCACGCGACAAAAATGTTGTCTGGAAAAAGTAGAAAAAAATTCTCTCTATTTTTAATAAATTCTTTCTGTTTTTGATGGTTGATTTATTCATAAATTATTGAATATGACTCGATAAGAGTCATAAACTAACTCTGTTATTTCTTCTGTTAATTATATGGGTCATACGAATAAAATATCATTACATGTATAGAAAATAAAAAAAATGTAAAATAAAAATAAAAATTCATAAAGCTAAAAAATAAAATTCTATTTTTAAAAATTAATATCTAATTTGTTGTTAAATAAAATTGAATCAAACTTTTAATAACGTATATATATTTGTTGTCAATTTATTTTGAATGAATTTATTATCAAATTTATTGTTTAATATCAATTTTTTTACATACTTAATGTATATATATTTAATAAAAAAAATAAATTTAATTATCATTTATGTATTCTTGTAACAATAAAAATTAAAAATTATTTATAAATATCAAATTATTTTATTTTGATTAATATAATTAAATATATTATTATTTTTAAATTTATTTAACTATTTTTATTTTATAGCATTATTATTATAAAATTTAAAATTTTGAAAATTTTTTTAAATTATTTGCTAGAATAAAAATATATTGATATTATAATATATTAGAATTATTTAGTTTGATTATTTTATTATCATGTTATTATATGTATAGGCATTGAAAGGTATATTATTCATTATGCTATAATATTATATATATATATATATATATATATATATATATAT
>CANXYC010828394.1:0-10116 GCA_948193065.1 Aleurites moluccanus
TAATTTAATTTATGATATATAATATGATTTAAGGTTCTGTAGAGTTATAAGGAATTGATTGGAATCATGATTAATGTATATTTTATGGTTATGAGAGGATGTAACATTATGATAGGTTTATAGTATAAGTTGTGCATGACATAATAGTTATGACATTGAAGAGACAAAGTGTTTGATTGTCAGTGAAAGAGTTTGTATATGATTAAAGAGATAGAAGTTATGATTTGTTATTAATAGCTAGTTTCATTGATATGATGTAAGAAAAGATATGCTGGAAATTATAAATAAGTTAAAGTAACATTGAAATTAAATGATGAATGCATGTGTGTATGATGATTATCAAATATGTGTAAATGATTTTTAATAGTTATAAGACTGATGAACTATTTGATAATTAAATGGACATTTTGTTTTATATGATAATGGTTAAGGGTTATGTTTACAAGTATAGTTAATCTAAGAAATGATGATAGATGCGTGAATTTATCAATTGTTGAATGGTAATTTGATAGCAATATTGTACAATATAATTATGACATAAGGTTAGATTATGACTTGGAAGTTTATCTGAGAGCTAATGTAAATTGTGTTATATAAATGGAATGATTTATGATATCGACAGTTTCTATAATCTGTTAGCTAATGAGCTTGGTATAATATAGACAAGAGATAAGAATAAGTATGAAGCATGGGCTTAGAAGTTTCCTAAGAGTTAATAGTTAATACTTGAATAATGTTTAGTTGGAGATCAAGTTATGATAGTGTTTACTTATTCCAAGAGAATGTCAAGTTCAGACTGTAAGTTGACTAGTTAATCTACTACCATTGATGGATTGAGGATAGACTATTTTAAGTGTATTAGAAATTGTTATGTAAGCATATTTGTATTGAATTACAGATATCAATTCTGATGTAACCTATTACTTAGGTGGTGTTAAAGTGATTTTAGCTTGATTTCTGAAATTCTTAATAAGACTTTTGTGACAAGATGTTATGTTTCAAGTATGGCCTAAGGAATTGGTAATAGAGGAGTTTATCCCTAAAAGTATTAGTAAAGTAAAGGCTTAAGAATTTGAAGGATCTATTAGACTTCTGAGATGATAGAAGGATTTAAAATGTGGAAAATTTCATACTAGTTAAACTACCAAACTAATGTTTAAAGTCATTCAGAAAAATTGCAGCAGAAGTAAGTTATTTTAAAGTGGATGCGCTGAGGTGCATGTATACAGTTAACTTTATACTTTGGAGGTATATAAACCCTCAATGTTTTACTGGTGGGAGATAGCATAGGAGGAAATGTTATTTTGAAATAGATGTATAGTTTGGATGTGGATTATTAGGGTATTATGTAAAGCATTATGCAAGCAGGTTTGAGAATGTAAATATACAATTGGAAGAAGAGGCATGAGAGGTAATGAGATTGGTTAAGGTTAGAGGCAAGTCATGAGTCAGTCATCAGGATGAGAGTCTGCGGATAAAAGCAGAGGTAATTGTTTTAGTTCAATAGGAGGTATGAATTCAGAATAATGGATACAAGTATAGTTATACGATAATTTCAATGGAACATAAAAGTATGAATATCTGCAAGATTTAATGATAAGAATATGTTATGAAAGGTTTAAGGAAATTGGTAAATAAAGAACTTTAAAGGTATTTATGAGATGGAATGACATGTTTGATTATGTTATCATGAGTGGGAATCTCTAAGACAATAAGTGTTCTAGGAATAATACTAAGACAATTAATAGTCCCTTGAAGATGGACAAAAATGTTCCTATGATAAGTACAAAAAAGAATGCTAAGAGGATATGCAAGTAAGGCTTCAGAGCATAAGATGAGAGAAGTTTCTTACATGTTAATTTTGTCTAACTTTAGCAGTGTGCGTCCAGTACTTAATATGTCGATGCTTCGAAAGTATGTCGCCGATCCTTCTTATGTGCTACAAGTTCTGGCTATGGACCTTCAACAAGATTGGACGTATGAAGAAAATTCCAATCTCCATTGTGGACCGAAAGATCAAGAGGCTAATGAATAAAGGTATATCAATGATTAAGATCTTATGGAGGAATCAAGCTATGGAAGAATGCACTTGGGAAAGTGAGCAAAGTATGCAAGACAAGTACCCTTATCTATTTCAAGATTAAGTTAAGTTCTTTAAAATTCGAGGACTAATTTATTTAAGGGGGGAAGAATGTTACCTGTCATTTTTATTTATTATATATTCATGTTGTTGAGATGCTGTGGATAGATTGTTGTGTTAGAGAATTTCAGAATTCTGTATGCATGAAGGTTTTTGTGAGTCAGATTTTATGATTTTAAGGAAATAATTTAGAAAAGTGTAAAACATAAAAGTTGTATAATTATATCTTATATATAAGTATATAACATGGTTTTGTAAAATTATATGTGTGTGAAGAGTTGTGCCTTCTCGACCATAGCCTGTCTGGTTCACCATTTTCTGCAGAAATCTGAGAATATTTGATTTTTCTGGGAATGTTTGAGGCTGAATGAGTCAAAAGTGTAGGCATAAAAAATATTCCTTTATGTGTTATATTGTTGTCCATAAAATTTCAAGAGAATTGGATAAGTATATCTCAAGAGAGATCTGAATTATTTAAACCTGTTCGGATGATAATTGGAGAGTTAAGTCTGGGTGAATTTTAGAAATTCACCATAATTTGTGTAGATCTTTTTTTTTTTTGAATTGAGTTTTGGATATGTTGGATCCCTGAGTGTCTATTTTAAGTGACAAAAAGAATTAAGGAGTTTGGAGATCTATAGCTCATTTGCGAGCAAGTTTAGTTTGAGTTAGCAAGGAAGGTTTTCCAGCTCGGTAGATACGAGTAGTGCGAGATGGTTTCTCAACTGCGAGATGGTGAGAGGCTAATCAAGCTGAAGGGGTAAACATGGAAATTGTAGCCTGTGTGTGTCTATTTTAATTGGGAAAAGAATCGGGGCTTTTGGACTTCTCTATCTCGCTTACGAACTATTTTAGTGCGAGTTAGAGAGGTGGCTAGCGAGACAGGATTCCAGTTCACCAAAATGGAATTTGACGAAGTGAACTTTGTCAAAGTAGCATTTGGCGAATTGATATTTGCGAAGTAGAGAATTAGCAAAGTGGGATTTCCAAGGTGGCAATTGGTGAAGAATAGAATTGGTGAAGTGGGATTGTTGAGGCAACAATTGGTGAAGTGGGATTGCCGAGGTGGCAATTGGCGAAGTGGGTTTGCGAGGTGGCAATTGGCAAAGTGGGTTTGTGAGGTGGTAATTGGTGAAGTGGAGAATTGGCGAAGTGGATTTGCCAAGGTGGCAATTGGTGAAGTGGAGAATTGGCGAAGTGAGTTTGCGAGGTGACAATTGGCGAAGTGGAGAATTGGCAAAGTGGGTTTGCGAGGTGGCAATTGGCGAAGTGGTGAAGTGGGATTGCCGGCGTGGCATTAGTGAAGTGGCATTGCCTGAGTGGATTTGGCGAGGAGAGTTTGGCGAAATGGCTTTAGTGAGGCAGTAGCCTATTTAACAAGAGATCCAGTAGCCATTTTCACGATACCTTCTTCTTCTCTTTTTCTTCATTCTTCTTCATTTCTTCTCCTATCTCTTTCCGATTTGTTCCATTAGTTTTCTAATGCATACTCAGAATTAATGCATGAAATCACTAGATTAACTCATTTAAAAGGGCTTGGTTCATCATTTCAAGTAAGAATCTTCAAGAATTCAGTTTTGAGAAAAATAAGGTAATTTTTTCCAAACTTCATTTTCTCTTTAGATTAAGAATTTTTGGTAATCAGAATAGTTATTTATAAGTATATAAAGTCTATTATAAGTAATTACGACTATTAATTTTGATTAATATGGAAGATATCAAAATTTATGAAATTTGATGAATAGTGACGTGAATAGTATGTACGTTTTGAATTTCAGATTTTTTTTTAGAGATAAATTAAATTGATGTTAGGAAACAATAATATAGACTATAAGATGATTAAATTATAAGGAATCATAGCATATATTATTAATTAAGAAAACCCTAATTTATGGAACTTGAGAATTTGTTAGGCTCGACTAGTTCAAGGAATTTAAGGAGGCTATTCAATTAAGCAAGTGTTGACAGGATTTAGTGGATAGTATTGCTGTGAGGAAAGTATGAATATCATAAATGAGTTTACTTCTTACGAGATGATTTCTAAATATATATATATATATATATATATATATGATAATGACTTGGTCATTTCTTGGACCAAGATCATAATTAAGCCTTTGCTATAAATGCTAAATTGGTCTCTTGACCAAATTCAGATTTGTTGAGAATGCAGTATTTTCTTTATGAACCTGAGACACATATGCATAAAATGCTTTTCCCAATGAGAGTAAATTCATTGGTCCAATATGCATAATGGGAACCTGGCTGATAGGGTATAGTATCAGTGCTCCACCTAGAGGGGGTCAAGAGCTCTAGGCATATACTCGCGCAAGCATATGTGTCACGTTAAGGTAGCAAGGCTACTGATATGTATGTTATGATATGAGATTAGTTCTATCATATGAGATTTGATAATGCCATCCTTTGTGGGCATTTTATGTTCTAAATGAGAACCATGATTGGATTTGTGATATGATTTGATAGTGCTAAATATTATAAGCACTCACGTTCTTTCCAAGTAAAAAGCTTGATATTCTTTCATACCCCAAATATATATATATGTTCATGTTCAAGATTTGATATTCAAATTCTTGATTTATATTGTTCATATCTTATTGAGTTGAAGGCTCATCCCTCTTCTGTGGTTTCAGGTGCTAGTGTAGCTTGAGAGAAAGCTAATCCAGAGAATAGAGCTTCTTGATTTATTCTTCCCAAAAAGCTTGGATGTAATTATTTTGGATATTATTTTGTTATATGTATATATAATCATGTCTGTTGAGGTACATTCTTTTAGAGCTCCATAGTTAGATACGAGATGTTATGATTTTGTAGCCATGGATAGTATTTGTAGACTATCACTTGTTCCATATTGATGTTGGATTCATCTTTTGATCGGTAAGGAATAAGTAGAGAGGTTATGTTATAAATAATGATTTATAAAATATAATGATTTGTTTGGGTAGAATGCATGTTATTATTGATTGATTCAGGTTTAGTTCAGGGTTCTACGGATATATGGTGGCCTTATGCCTATCTTTGCCCTAGAACCGTCGCACCGGTGGTGTCGGGGTATGACAGGTCAGGTCTAGTTAAATTTAGATAGAGTAACCTACCTATAAGCCTCTTATATCTTTTTGGATCAGGTAGCAATATGAAATCATCAACATAAAGTTTTAAACCAGTAGGAAAAGGAGAGGTAGTAGGTTTAACTTCAGTTAAACCCATGTCATCAAGGATATCTATAACATTTTTCCTTTGATTAATGTAGATACCATCTAGCAATTTTTAAGCCCAAGAAATACTTGGTTGGTCGGGTAAAAAGCATTTTAAATCACTAAACTTTAGTGGTTTTTGCACTATAATTACCAAAGAAAAAATTATTTCAAATCAATTATTGACTTTTGTAAAAATTTTAATATGTAGGTCACTCACTGGAATCTATCAATAAAAATATGATATGGCATGCCATGTCATCACCGGAGTTTAATCGGATGCCATGTATATGCTACGTCACTTGTGCTGATGAGTCAGTATGCCATGTAAGCCTATACCACTTTAAGTCACTAAACTTTAGTAGTTTTTCATTTTGATCACTAAAAAAGAAATTCATTTTCAAATTAATCACTAAAATTCAAATATTTTTTTCATTTATAGGTCACTCGTTGGATTTTGAATATAAATAAAAATGCTACATAAGCAATGCCATGTCAAATACATAATTTAACTTATAAAATAAAAAATTAAATAATTAATTTAATATTTATGCAATAAGTTAAATAATTTTTTATAATCACTAAAATATAAATAAATTTATAATTTAACAGATACATTTTCATCAATATCCAAACTCTCAACTCAAAATTCATTAATACTCAAAAATCAAAATCCTCACTTCCTTTGAATAACAGTGTTCTCCTATTTAGTGAAAGGAGAAATCAAAAGCCCTATAACACCAAGTCATAGCCGAGCCTAGTATAGTTAAGGACCTTCGAAAATTTCTGTTAATTTATTTGAAATTATTTTGATGTGCCTACATGTGTATATGATTGCTAATTGATTGTTTGGATAAAATTAAATAATGATAATAAAATAAATAAATAAAAATAAAATAGCCAAATTAGGTTACAAAAATTATAGGACTTTATTGCAAAAGGAAATAAAAATTAGGGATTTAATTGATATTTTATAAGGACCCAATTAAAGCAAAAGAGTAAGAGAAAGGAGTGAATAGCATTTTCACTCATCATGATTCAATGAAACAAAGTATTAGTGCATTTTAATCTAAGGGATGCATGTATAGGTTGCAAAGCTTACTTTATGAGATTGCTTGTATTGGATTGTGTGGCAAAAGTCCACTACCTATTAAAATAACTTAAATAATTCTGCATTTTTCCTTCTTCTTCACCCAAAAACCGTGAGCCATAGAAAAGAAGAGAAAATTTTCTCTTTGGTTCAGCCTTTGAAGAGCATTTGAGGTTTTGGAGATTTTTTTTAAAGCTTGGGTGGAAATCTTCATCATTTATCTTTCATTTCTTAAACCATAGCTCAAATTTTATTTTGGTTGGAAGTTTGAGAGGTCTAAGGTTCGGCCATTCATAGGAAAATCCAAAGGTAAGTTTAAATTTCTAGTTGTTTAATAGTTTATTGGCATTTGAATGTTGATTTGGATGATTTAATTGAGGAATTAAATATTTATTAGGTAATTTACATAGTGACCGAATTGATTTGGGGAAAAATTGGGGGAAAATACTTTTGGTGCTTTGATGGAACAATTGATTGTATAAATGATGTTTAATGGATACAATTAATGTTAATTAGATGATGAATTTTAGATTGAATTTCAATTTGGAATGGACCATGAAACCGAATGGGAATTAGGGTTTAGGTGTGAAATTTCTTGTAAATTTATGCAATTGAATGTTTGAATTTTTAATTGACATAGTGAATTGATATTTGAATGCTTAAAATTGAAGAACAAACTCAAAGGGAAGAAATCCCCCTTTGGCCAAATGCCTAATTTGGGGGAAATGGGGAATTAGCTTGGTTTTGGTGAAATTGATTGTTTAAATGTTTAATTGGTGATTTGAATTGGTTAATTGTAAATGTAATTGGAAGAATTAATCATGGATTGAGAAAACTCCTATTCACTGAACCTAATTAGGGCAAAAGTGAGGAATTTGATTTGATCAAGTGTAAATGAGCTTAGAATTGTTAAATTGATGTGTTTAATTGTAGAATTGTGAAGTTGAATTGGAAAAATTAAGCTTTGATGACCTAGCACCCTTAGGCCGAATGATTATTGAATTAGGGTTACGGTTATAAGGTGATTTAAGTGTACAATTTGTTAAATGTGTGTAATGTATTTGATTGATAGGTATTTGATGCAAATAGGAAGTAATTGGTATGCTTGATTTGAGTTTGAATTGAATTTAGGTCTTTATGACCTATAAAGTTCAATATACTTTGGCATGAAACCTAGGCTTGAACGTAAGCCCAAACTTGCTTTAATATGTTAACAAATATGTGAATTAATGTGTTGTATAAAGAATATGAGGTTTAAATATGTGTAGCCTAAGTTTGGCTTTGGCCGAATGGCCTATGTATGCAAAAATGGTAAATTTGTCATTTGATAGGGGATATGACTATTGATTGTGTATATGTGTATACTTGATGTATATTGTGTGTATATATGATGTTTTGAAGTCTTACGGAGAGAATATATATAAATATAGGTGAGCCTCCTGAGGAAGGGACAAGTCGGGCAGTCGCCGTGTCCGTTAGAGGGTCAACAGGCTAGCTAGGAGCTACGTGCCTTAGCTACATTTTTTTTGGAAGTAAGTTTTTATATACAATTACTGCATTTATACATCATATGGCATAACATATGCATTTGAATTTATTGGATACATGAAAACCCTAATTTCATTTGAAATGTCTAATTGGCAACTAAAATGACCCTCCAAACTGACCTTAACTGTCCTAAACTTCCGACTGGTTTAATTTGAAACCCGAAAAGTATTTTAACTTGATACTTGGCCCAATCCTTTCCCTTATCTCTAAGATTTAAATTGATACCAAATAGTCCACATAAATATGTTTATAAAATAGAGAATCAGAAACTCCTTAAAAATCCTAAAACAGACCCGTAATTCGACTTGCCATTTGCGCCAACGAAACTGGGCCTCGACGGGCCCATTTCTTAACTTTGGCCAGTATGCCTATATGATACTTGTGATATGAAAATAAGTTGTTATATGTGAAACTGAGCTATATTTGTGATCCTATATCCATTATATGAGACTTTTGCATATGATATCATAACAGGGCTACTACGACGGAGTAGCGGGGTTATCCATCGACAGTGTGCACACTGGTATCTTATTTGACCCTTGCTAGAGAGGAGAGCTATATTCTCTAGTCATAAGAGCCGATCAATCTTACATAACTATTGGTTTCTGTAATATATTCCATTTTATAGTGTCTTTATTAATTTTGTATGTTTGGAGAATTAATTAATTTCAAATATGAATGATTGAGAATTTTAGAATTTCTGATTTGCAGTTGCAGGATTTTGTGATGATAATTGCATGAACTTAAAGAAATAATTTGGTAAAGTATAAAACATGAAAGTTGTGAATTTATGTCTTAACTATAATTCTATAAAATGGTTTGGCAAAATTCTGTGTGAGTGATGAGTTATGTTTATTTGAGAAAGACTGGTCTGGTTGAGTATTTCTACAGGAAGTCAGTGTTTGTTTGAATTTACTGGGAGTGACTGAGGCAGAATTAGCTAAAGGTATGAACATAAAAAATGTTCCTTTGTGTGTTTTGATGATGTTTGTAAAATTTTAGAATTTTTGGATAAGTATATCTCAGTGGAGAGTGGATTTTCTTAGGATTGTTCGGTTGGATTTTGGGGCAGAAGTCTGGGTGACATTTGTGGAGTCACCACGGTCTTTGTATTGGTCCTTATAATTTGAAATTTTGATATGTTGTGCCCCTGCATGTTTATTTTAAGTGGAAAAAAGAATAAGTAAGTTTGGACACTTGTAGCTCACTTGCGAGCTGGCTAAGTGTGAAATATCCAGAAAAGGTTTTAACTTAGAGGAGTTTTAGTATGGTGAGCCGGCAAAATGCGAAGTGGCATTTTGCGAGCCGACAATGCGAAGTGGTGAAGTGAGAATTTCCAAGGTGGCAATTGGTGAAGAGGAATATGCGAAGAAGTTTGGTGAAGAGGATTTGGCAAAGAGGTTTGGCGAAGAGAGTTTGGCGAAGAGGTTTGGCGAAGAGAGTTTGGCGAAGAGGTTTGGCGAAGAGAGTTTGGCGAAGAGGTTTGGTGAAGAGGGAATGTGTGAAGTGGCAGTTCACGAAAATATGAAAAGGCGAAGAAGCAAAGAAGCATTGCCGAGGTGGCATATGCGAGGAAGAGTTCGCGAGGAGAGTCTAGCGAGGCAGCATATGCGAGGTCACATATGCGAGCTGGATTATAGAAGTTGCATTGCTGGATCAAGTTTGGCGAGCTGAAAAGTGCGAGCTAGGAAATGCGAAGTGGGAATGGCGAGCTGGCTTAGGCGAGGTAGTTTTGCCGAGGCTGATTGGCGAGCTGGCATGCGTGTTTCTGGGCAGTGGTCTATTTAACTCCAGTAACCCCAGTAGCATTTCACGATTTTTCCTTCCTTCTTCCTTCGATAATTTCAGTCTTTTTCTCAGATTAATATCATTTTATTTTCTAAGGCATTAATACTTAAATTAATGCATTAGACTTCTAGATTAGTCTATATTAAGGCAGAAATCATCAAATTTGAGAAAGAATCTCAGAAATTTCAGTTTGAAGGAAATAAGGTAAATTTTCTTCTTAAGCTATTTTCTTTAGATTTATTTAAGTCTATGAGTTAGGATAATTAATATTGGGTATGTAAAATTTATTGCAAGAAATCTGAAGTCATTAATGGTAATTAATGTGGGAGAAATCAGAA
>CANXYC010828528.1:0-11924 GCA_948193065.1 Aleurites moluccanus
GAGACACTAGGGAGGCTGAGGTTGCCTTTAATGAGTCCCTAGTGAGGGAGATATCAGTATCAGAGGGTTCATCTGAATCCCGATGGACTAAGGAGGACACAGAGACGGGGGATGATCCTTAGAGGGTAGAGATGATGATAGGATTGATGGAGTTGAGGAGGGAGATGGCTGAGAATAGGAGGGAGAGACAGTAGGCACAACCACCACCTACTCCTATAGTGGTACCTCCACCAGTAGTGCCTGAGGTAGTGACACTGGCTCCTGTGCAGCCAGTGGGGGCTCAGAGGGAGCCAGCTGCACAAGGAGATAAGAGAGAGATTTAGCTTTCTAAAGCTAAACTTACCAGAGTTCAGAGGGGACAGAGGTACAGATCCTATTGATTTTATGGAGGAGGTGGAGAAGGTAGTTAGGAGACTAACTTATTCTTAGTTGAGATCAGTAGAGTTAGTGGGTTTGTTGCTTAAGAGGAAGGCCTAGACATGGTTCTCGAGGCATATGGAGACCAGGTTATATGGAGAGCACCCACCCACTTGGGCAGAGTTTCGTCAGGGTCTGATTGACGAGTTCATCACTAAGGGTATGAGGACCCGTAATCTAGTGAGATTTGAGCAGCTAGAGCAGGGTGATAGGTCAATAGAGGAGTATGCCGAGGAGTTCATATGGCTGAGTAAGTATGTTGCTCACATAGTACCTACAGAGGTAGATTTGATTAGCAGGTTCAGGAGGGGATTGCATGCTACCTTGCATAACATTTTGCTTGCCACAGAGTTTACATCCTTGACTACAGTGATAGATAAGGCTACTCAGATGGAAGAAAAGTATAAGACAAAGAGAGCCAAGAGAGATCAGAAGAGGAAGGGTGCTCTAGGATTACAGAGTATGAGGGGGGAGAGCAGATCCCATCCTAGGCAGGCAGAACCAGTACCCAGATTTGAGCAGAGATCTACGGGTAGTAGTCAGAGGAGGAGACTGTAGAGTAGGGGTCATTCAGTGGTTCAATCAGCGCCTGCATACTCTCAGGGTTCTTCGAGACCGATTACACAGGCACCCAACATTCCTGTTTGTGGGTATTGTGGTCGTAAGCATGGAGGGGAGTGTTAGAGGCGGACAGGTGCATGTTTGAGGTATGGCCAGCAGGGCCATTTATGAACACTTATCCATTGAGGGCTGATCAGCAGCCATCGGTCACAGTTTCTCAACCAATGGTGTAGGCTAGCCAGAATTTAGGTAGAGAGACTACAGCTAGAGGCAAAGGTAGGGGAGGTCAGGCTCCCAGTGGCAGTCAGGCTCAAACTGGTAGGGGCCAGGGCAGAGTATTCGTGGTCAACACTCAGGATTCCTAGAGATCAGATAATGTTGTCACATGTACTATTCTGGTTAAGAATGAGGTTACAGATGCCTTATTCGATTCAGGTGCAACTCACTCTTTTGTGTCACCATATTTTGGACCCACATTGAATAAGGAAAGGAGGTTGTTAGATGTTCCATTATCTATTGCTACTCCTATGGGGGATTATATGGATGTTGATCATTTCTATCTTGATTGCATTGTTGAGATTGATGACCATATTTTACGTGTTGACTTGATTGAGTTACATGTGCTTGAGTTGGATGTGATACTGGGTATGGATTGGTTGACTAGACATCTAGCAGTGATAGATTGTTATCGAAAGAGGATTAAATTCCAACATGAGGGGCTGTTGGAATTTGAGTTTCAGGGTGAGATTCGGGAGTTTCGGGTTAACCTGATATCTGCTATCAAGGCTCAGAGGTTGATTGGGAACGGTTGTTCATCCTATTTGGCTTATGTAGTGGATGTACATAGGTCTTCTGTACAATTGGATCAGATACCGGTGGTTCAGGAGTTTCCTGATGTATTTCCTGAGGATTTGCCAGGATTGCCCCCTGATAGGGAGATTGAGTTTGAGATAGAGGTGCATGCAGGCACAGACCCGATATCCATTCCACCATACAGAATCACTCCAGCAAAACTGAAGGAATTGAAGATACAGTTACAGGAGCTATTGGATAAAGGGTTTATTAGATCTAGTAGTTCTCCATGGGGTGTATCGGTTTTGTTTGTGAGAAAGAAAGATGGCTCTTTGAGGATGTGTATTGATTTTAGGCAGCTGAACAAAGTCATAGTGAAGAATAAGTATCCATTACCATAGATTGATGACTTATTTGATCAACTACAGGGTGCCAACCATTTTTCTAAGATTGATCTGAGGTTTGGGTATCATTAGTTGAAGATCATGAGTGGAGGTATACCCAAGACTGCTTTCAGAACCTGTTATGGTCATTATGAGTTTCTAGTATTGCCATTCAGGTTGACAAATGCTTCAGCGGCTTTTATAAATCTAATGAACAGGGTGTTCAGGTCATATTTGGATAAGTTTGTCATCGTCTTCATTGATGACATCCTTATTTATTCCAGGAGTGAGGAGGAGAATAGGGAGTATTTGAGGATTGTGCTACAAACACTTCGGGAGCATCAGTTGTATGCCAAATTATCTAAGTGTCAGTTCTGGTTGACTGAGGTGTGCTTCATTGGGCATGTTATTTGCAAGGATGGAATTATGGTGGATCCTCAGAAGATTGACGCAGTAGCTAATTGGCCCCAGCCTACTAATGTTTTAGAGGTTTGCAGCTTTCTAGGTATGGCTGGATATTATCGGAGGTTTGTGAAAGATTTATCCCGTATTACAGCTCCTTTGACTAGATTGATGAGGAAATAGGAGCGATATGTCTGGACGGATGAGTGTGACCGTACCTTCCAAACTCTAAAGTATTGCCTTACCAGTGTTCCGGTTTTGGCATTACTAGTTGAGGGGGAGAAATTTACAGTATATTGTGATGCTTCGCAGATTAGCCTAGGATGTGTTCTGATGCAGATAGGTAGGGTAATTGCTTAAACTTCTCGTTAGTTAAAGAAGCATGAAGCAAATTATCTGACTCATCATTTGGAGATGGCAGTAGTTATATTTGCCTTGAAGATTTGGAAACACTACTTATATGGGTCTAAATGTGAGATATATACTAATCATAAGAGTCTGCAGTATATATTTCAGTAAAAGGATTTGAATTTGAGGCAACGCAGATGGGTTGAGCTTCAGAAGGATTATGAATCTGAGATTCTCTATCACCCAGGGAAGGCAAATATAGTGGCGGATGCTCTGAGCAGGAAGTCTATGGGTAGCCTTGCTCATACTGTGATTGGCAGGAGGCCATTGATCAGAGATTTGAGACAGTTGGCATATGTGGGGGTAGAGTTGGATTTAGGTTCCCAGGATCAGAACCAGGCTTTGATAGCCCAATTCTAGGCACTGTTGATAGATGATATAAAAGTGGCTCAAGACAGAGATCCTTATCTTCTGAAGCTAAAGGGAGAGGTTCAGAGTTGTCGGATGATATAGTTCTTTGTAGAGGATGGGGTATTGAGATATGGGAGATGTATCTATGTATCAGATTGTGATGAGCTACGAGATCGGATCATGCGAGAGGCATACTATTCTGCTTACAGTGTACATCCAGGGATTACCAAGATGTACCATGATCTCAGAGATGTTTATTGGTGGCCAAGGATGAAAAAGGACGTAGCTCAGTTTGTGACTAAGTGCTTAGCTTATCAACAGGTTCAGTTTGAGTATCAGAAGCGATCAGGGCTACTTCAAGAGATAGAGCTGCCAGAGTGGAAATGGGAACAGGTTACCATGGATTTCATAGTTGGTCTACCATGAACTTCAAAAGGATATGATTCTATTTGGATTATTATTGACCAATTGACGAAGTCTACACACTTTCTAGAGGTAAAGACCAGCTATTCAACAGCTCAGTATGCATAGTTGTATGTGGATAGGATTATGCATCTTCATGGAGTTCCTCTGGTGATCATATCTGATAGGGGTACACAATTCACATCTCGGTTTTGGCAAAAATTTCAGAAGGCTATGGGTACCCAATTACGGTTTCGTACTACCTTCCATCCACAGATTGATGGGCAGTTGGAGAGGATGATCCAGACTTTGGAGGATATGCTCAGGTTATGTGTTATGGATTTCAAAGGTAGCTAGGATTATTATCTACCACTGATAGGGTTCTCCTACAACAACAGTTATCACTCTTCGATTGGTATGGCTCCATTTGAAGCTCTATATGGTAGGAAGTGCAGATCTCCAGTGTGTTGGGTGGAGCCGGGAGAGAAGCAGCTATAGGGACCAGAGCTTATTAGAGAGACTATGGAGAAGGTTCCTATGATCAGAGAGCGGATGAGGACTACCTTTAGTAGGCAGAAGAGTTATGCTGATCCGAAGAGGAAGGATGTACAGTTTTCAGTTGGTGATCATGTCTTCTTAAAGGTCGCACCGATGAGAGAAGTTATGATATTTGGGAAGAGGGGCAAGCTATCACCACGATTTATAGGACCATTCGAGATACTTCAGCGGATTGGCAGTGTGGCCTATAGATTGGCTCTTCCACCCAGTATAAGCCACGTACATCCAGTCTTCCATATATTGATGCTGCGGAGATATGTATCGGATCCATCGCACATTTTAGAGATACAGGATATAGATCTCAGTGAGGATTTGTTGTATGAGGAGCTACTTGTGGAGATTATTGACAGACAGGTCAGGAAGATTAGGAATAAAGAGATCCCTATGGTTAAAGTGCTGTGGAGGAACCAGACGATGGAGGAGTGTACATGGGAGAGCGAGCAAGAGATGCAGAGCAAATATCCATCCCTGTTTCAGCTTTGAGGTATGTTTCTATTTAAATTCGAGGATAAATTTATTTGTAGGGGGGTAGAATGTAATACCCTAGAAAGCCATAACATGTATGCTTGAATTTATTCTCAGTATGTGGTCCTTTAGACTTGAAATGGTGGGAAATAATTTTAGAGACACAGTTAGAAAGCAAATTTGAAACTTTTCCAGAAACTGGCAGTGTCGGGAACACTGCCGAGAAATTAACAGTCCGGTCAACAGAAGAATTTCTGAAGTTAACTTGGAGCTAAAAGATGACCATAATTTATGTGTAATTTTGGTAAAAAGAAAGAAGTAAAAATCATTTAGGAACACTGAAAAAGTAAGTAATGGCATTTTTGTAAATAAACGGAAATTCAAGGTGAATAGAGGAAAGTGGTCGGTCGGAGTTACAGAATGACTCCAGAACCATTTTTATAAATAAGAATAAATTAAAATAAGCCTATACACTTCCCACTTTGATATCTAAATCCTGACAGAATTGTCAGAATAAATTACAGAAGATTTAAGGATTAAAGTGTAAAGAATGGAACTTGAGGGGTTTAGTTGTAATTTGCCATTTGATTTTGGCTTTATTTGGCCTTCACCATTTTCGGCCATTTCATTTTCTTTCTTCCTTGTTCTTGTTGTAGCTTCATTCTTCTTCTCCCATCTTCATTCTTTCATATTCCTTATAGATTACTTAGGAAAATTTATAGAATTATAGCAAATCAAGGTAGCTAAAGCTATTTCTACCATTAATTTGAAGTGAGGAGCAAAGGATTGGGAGGATTTTCATCACAAAGATTTCATCCATTTGGATATTATTGAGGTAAGAGTTTATTTCTTGAGTTTGATTGATGATTTAGTATTTATTTAGGTTGAATTAGATGGGTATAATGTTTAATTGCTTCAATTGTTGCTAATTTGATGAAATTTCCAAATTGATTGCTTAAATTAAAGTTGTAAAGGATGATATGTTGAATTAGTGTTAAGAATTGTTAATTGATGTTAGGAATGATTAATTGGAAGTATATAGGTAACTAATTGATGGATAATTTGATGTAGAATTGGAGAATTGTTAAAGGTGATTTTCAAAGTAGCAAATTTGGGGAAATTAGGTGGAATTGGTTCAATTGGAGTGCGAATTGGCTAATTGGATCATTAGGTGAGTTTACATTGCACCAAATAACATGTTTGTATCATTAATTTGATGATTGAAAACCTTTGCCAAAAATACCATGTTGGTCGAACCCTATATGAACAATAATGCCTTTGTTTTTGCTTAATTTTTCTTTGATTTTTCTTGCCATTTTAATCCATTTTAATGTTGTTTAAATTATGTTTATTGATACCTTTGCTTTGTGTGACAATGTACCTTGTGTTTTATTGAATTGGGCTAGTCAAATTTGCCACCAAACCTAACCTATTGGCATGCCTTTGTATGCCCACCAAGTGTTCGATGAAATCCCTAGTTCATTTACCATTGGCCTATTGGTTTGCATGACATAGGCCTATCAATTGACTGTCATTGTTGCCAGCGACATTGGCATGCCTATTGACCTACCATTTCGGCCACCGAACCAACTTTTGTTTCATACCTTTCCTTATTGCCATACTTACTATTATTGGTTGTACATTGTATATGACATTGCCAATGAGCATATTGAATATTGTACTGACTGATACCAAACTGATTGTTATTGTATTGACTATTATCTTGATGCCATTGTTGCTTATGGTATCCCTCGTTATTGAACCTGATATGGTTTGGCAGAGCTACCAATTCGACAGGGTAGCGGAGAAATACTATCGACCATGTGCACATTGTATTACTGTACCCTAGCTATGAGGGGTTATGGTCCTGGCCATAGGGCTTGATCAGCTTTATGCTTATATGATACTAGTGACCTACACGGTCCTTATATATTGATTCACTGGAGATTGTATGATTTCTTTTCATACAGTTTATCCCATTATCTGTCTTTCCATATGTAATTGAGCCTATTAGTTATTTCTTTGGCATTACTGTACCATGATATCCATTCTGTATACTGTATTTCCTTTGACTGATACCATTGCCAATTTATACCTATTATTATTTATTGTGATGTATGTAAATTCATTGAGTATCATCCGTAGTTACCTTTTTGTTTGTTTACCCCTTTCAGGAGAGGAGTAGGTTGCAGGATCCAGTCTTTTGTCTTCCGTGGATACCTGCTACAAACTTTATGTATATTTTTGGATATTCTATATTTATTTTTTATGGTCATTATCTAACTGCTGCATAGGTATATACGGGTTAGCTAGGAGATGAACATTTTATATATATATATGACATTGATGGTAAATATTGATTATACATGATGCATGATATATGATATATAAATGATTGTGATAGCCATTCGCAGAATGATTGCAGAATTCATAACAAAATGAATAACAGAATAACATAATGGATGGTAATTATAATAAATGGATAATATATTGAGGTTTATAGATTATGCATATGGTACTGGGTTTTACGGGTGTCGATTGCCATTGGCATCTCCCGTGCCCTAGGACCATCGTAGTTCGGGAAACCAAGTCATGACATCGGTAAAAGAACAAAACATGATAAAAAGGTTAAAATCAGACTTTTTATAAATTAAATCAACCCTCCCTTTGCAAGAAGGATGAACTACATGGGTTTTGATTCCCATTCAAAGGGATACATAGGCATGCTATGTCAAAGCATCAAATCCGAAAATTAACCAAACCATCTCTTTTCTTCTTTTATTTTATGTTATTCACTTTATTTTATACTATTTAGAGAATGTGTGATCGACCTGGAACCCATAAGGGCTAGAGTTGATATCTCCTATTTTTTTTGGATTTTAAAATGTATAATTAAGTTATTTTCTTTATCGCTTTATTTATTTTAAATTTGTTTCTATTCTTGATTTACTTGTTTCATACATTATAAAATGTCATCTATTACATTATTCATCAAAAATTATTTTAAATCAAAAGTAAATATAAAAGCCAAGTATTAACCGAAAACCTAGCTCCTAAATCTAACTTGGTTTGTGAGACTAGTACATTTTTTATCCTTGTGCAAATTAGAGTCATGAATGGGTTTTTTACCTTAACTTTTCCCAATCATAAATGACTTAAGGTGGAGACTCCCAAAACATTTTCCAAAATCAAGGGTCATTAACCCATCCGTGAGAAATCACCCAGAAGAGCATTCCGTTCCCTTTAGCAGACCTGAATGCAGTGCTCGGGCGAGGCCTCACACCAGTGTGTTGGGTGGAGCCAGGAGAGAAGCAGCTAGAGGGGCCAGAGTTGATTAGAGAGACTATGGAAAAGGTGCCTATGATCAGAGAGGGGATGAGGACTGCCTTCAGTAGGCAGAAGAGTTATGCTGATCCGAAGAGGAAGGATGTACATTTTGCAGTTGGTGATCATGTCTTCCTTAAGGTCTAAATGATGTGGGGTGTTATGAGATTTGGGAAGAGGGGAAAGTTATCACCAAGGTTTATAGGCCCGTTTGAGATTCTTGAGAAGATTGGTAATGTGGCCTATAGATTAGCTCTTCCACCCAGTATGAGCCACATACATCCGATTTTCCATTTCTCTATGTTGCGAAAGTATGTATCTGACCCATCTCACATATTAGAGGTTCAGGATGTGGATTTCAATGATGACTTGTCTTATAAGGAGCTACTAGTAGAGATTGTTGATCGACAAGTCAGACAGTTATGGAACAAAGAGATCCCAATGGTCAAAGTGCTCTGGAGGAATCAATCCATGGAAGAGTGCACTTGGGAGAGTAAGCAGGAGATGAGGAGCAGATATCCATTCTTGTTTTAGCAGTGAGGTATGTTTTATTTAAATTTGGGGATGAATTTATTTGTAGGGGGGTAGAATGTAATACCCTATAAATTCCTAACTCACATGCATGAATTAGTTTTCAAAATATGGTTCATAAGTCTTGAAATGATGGGAAATAATTTTAGAGACACAGTTAGAAAGCGAACTAGTTATTTTTTCGGAAAGCGGTGGTGTCGGGAACACTGCTGAGAAATTAGCAGTTCGGTCAAAAGAAGAATTTCTAAAGTTGACCTAGGGGTAAAACATCACCATAAAATATGTGTAATTTTGGTAAAAAGAAAGAAGTGAAAATCATTTAGGAACACTGAAAAAGTAACCAATGGCAAAATGGTAAATATAAGGAACTTTAAGGTGAATAGTAAAAATGGGTCCGTCAAAATTATAGAATGACTCTGAAACCATTTTTATAAATAAGTATAAATTAAAGTAAGCTTATTGACTCCCCATTTTAAATTCTAAATCCTGACAGAATTGACAGAATAAATTACATAAGATTTTGGACTAAAGTGTGATATATGGAAGTTCGGGGAGTTAGTTGTAATTTGCCAAATTGATTTTATCATATAATTATCACTTAAGAACAAAGCCATCATCTTCTTCTTCTTCTCCATTAGTACCGAACCACTTCTTCTCATTTTCTTCTTCCATTTCTTCCATTTCTTTATCAAATTCCTTAGAAAATTTATAGAAAAATTGAGTGCAAGTCTAATTCTTCCATTTACTATCATTAGTTTGCTTGGAGGAGCAAAGGAATTCAAGTAAAAGCTAGGGGAAGAATTCATCCATCTCACCCATTAAAGGTAACCAAGTCATTTGCTTGACCTTTTGGTTTAATTAGATGATATTTAGGTTGAATTAGATGGGTTTGGTGCTTAATTGCATCAATTGTTACTAATTGATAGAAAAGCCTAATTTTTCCTAGCTAAATTGAAGTTGTAAAAAAAGGGTTTGATGATTTACTATTAGATTTTGTTTATTGATTTTAGAATATGTCAATTGGATGTGAATAGGTAACTAATTGATGGTTTGATTAATGTATAACTCAAATTTTGACAAAGGTGTGCTATAAAGCTCAATTGGTGATTTTGAGTGGAAAGCTATTGTTCAAAGCTATTTGAGGGCTTAGGTGAGTCTTATATGCATCAAATAACATGCCTAATACATTGAATTGATGTTTGGAAACCATATGGAGAAACTCCATTTTGGTCGAACCCACCATCACTATTCATGCCTTTGGATTTGTCTTGTTTTCTTCATGTTTTCCAAAGCCAAATTGACCCCATTTAATGTTATTTATTATTGTTTCTTTGATGCCTATCCTATTGTTGACAATGTAGCTTGATGTTGGTTGAATTGGGCAAGTCAATTTTGCAACTTAACCTAACCTATTGGCTTGCCATTGTATGCCCGCCATGTGTTTGATGAAATGCCTAGTTCATTTGCCTTTGGCCTATTACTTTGTATTCCATAGGCCTACCATTTGAATGCCATTGTCGCCAGTGACGTTGGCATGCCAATTGGCCCGTCGATTTTCTTTGCCGAACCAACCTTGTTCCATACTTTTGTTGTTTACCATATCGCTTATCATTGATTGTATATCGTATATTGCAATACTATTTGTTCAATTGCTATTTGATTTGAAAGATATTGAGCCTAATGCCATTGATGATACCATTGTTGTATAATGGTGTCTATTGATATGATATTCATTTATATTAACCTAAATATGGTTTGACAGAGCTGCCGCATTGACAGGGTAGTGGATACATACTGTCTGCAATGTGCACATTGATATTGATGCCCTAGCTAGGAAGGGTTATTGGTCCCGGCCATAAGACCTGATCAGTCTTATGCCTACTTGATATGTGATCGACTGTGCGATTACACATAGTCTATTTGTTTCAGGGCCCTATATCTGTCTTACCATATGATTCTATGTCTTGATATGACCATTGATATTCCTATCGACTTCTGATACTGATTCGGTAAACCAATATGATTGATACTGTCCCATTGTTTCTTTAACACATATATATGTCATTGATCTATCTCATTTTGTTTGTGATGCATATAGATTCACTAAGTATCTTATATACTTACTTTTTTCTTCTTTACCCATTTCAGGAGAGGAGTAGAGTGCAGAATCTTGTCATTTATCATCCGGAGATTTCTGCTGGTAGTCTTATGTATATACTTTTATTCTGTATTATTATTATTATTTTGATGGTCATAATCTAGCTGCTCCATGGGGTATGTATGGGTTAGCTAGGAAATGAACATGTATATATGATATTTGATGATAAATGAGTTGTATGATGTTTATATTGATATCAGATATGGATTATTATAGGCAATTGCAAAAATTGACAGAATGATTTACATAATAACAGAATGGATGGTAATTAACTATAATGGATAATATATTGTGGTTTATAGATTGTGCATGTGATACTGGGTTCTAAGGGTGCCGATCGCCATTGGCATCTCCCTTGCCCTAGGAACGTCGCGATCCTGAAACGGGTCGTGATATCCATTTTTTCTAAAAACCAGCCAAGGAAGAGTGAAAATGAAAATTATTGATAGAAAATGATTAATGGACTTATTAATTAATTGGAAAGGTGGCAAATCACCAAATCTAAAAATTTCTATTCATCTTATCTTCATTTCCTTTTGGAGTTGGATTTAGTATACAAAAGATAAGTGTTGGTTGCCATTTTTGGGAGAGTGGCCGAACCATATGAGAAGAGAAAAATCCAAAGAAAAATGTCTTCCAACCATTCCAATAAATCAACTAAAATTTGATAGGAAGAGATGAGGGAAAGAAGAGGAAGAAGAGGAGAATGATGGAGATTATGTAAGTTTTTTTGGTGGAACAAAAAGGAGAAGGAATTCCATGGTTCAAGTTTAAGGTAAAGCCTCCTAAACTTAGTTATTTTATTGTATTTAAGAGTTCTAGGGTTTGATTTGGCAAATAATTGAGGTAATTATGCTAAAAATATAAAGAATAAGTTAGGGTTTATACAGTTTCTGGAATATGTTTGATGGCAGTAATTTGTGGCTATTATTCTGAAATTTTAGTGACTAAATTTTGTAATACCCTAAGTAAAACCCTACCCTAGAACCTTGAACCATAGTTGGAAACCTAAACCCTAGTGCCTTAAATCTAGGGGGACTTAGGAGTGTTTGCATGAGTTGATTTCCTTATGTGTTTCATGAATTAATTCATGTGTTCAAGTGCCATTGATTGTCTTATATGTTATATGATTTACTTGATGAAATTATATGTGATTGGTAAATATTGTGTTA
>CANXYC010828734.1:0-19842 GCA_948193065.1 Aleurites moluccanus
ACCATAATACCATACAATGAATATACATAAATATATCAAAATGATTACAATGAAGGCTTCTTGGAAGAATAAGTCAAGAAGCTTGATCTTCTCTACTAGCTCCCTCACGAGCTACACTATCACCTGAAATCCACAGAAGAGGAGTGAACCTTCAACTTAGTAAGATATGAATATGCAATATGAAAGAAATATACATACATATATATTAATCCAAAGGAAACATCAATTCCAAGAACATGGATAAGAATCATCACGTGGTTAGGCTTACAAGAAATAGAAGTGCTCACAATCAAATAGCACTATAAAATAACATGGTAGAACTACAGAGTGCATCAGTAGCCATGCTACCTATCATAATAGAGCGCATCGGTAGTCCTTACTACCTTATCGCAAACGCATACTTGGTCAGGCTTACGCCTAGAGCTCATGGTCCCCTCTAGGTGGAACACTGATAAAAACCCTATCAGCTAGGTTCCCAAAGTGCACGATGGACCAATGAATTTACTCTCATTGGGAAGAGCGTTCTATCCATAGGATCATATAGTTTTAATCTCATAAGAAACATATTGATCACAAGACCATCAACATATATCCTAATTTCCATCAAGTTTAACAAGTAAGAATCATATGAACTTGATCCTAGAAAATTGACCAAGTCACTTACAATATATATATATATATATGGTAATCTCATGAACAAATGGTAAATTTCGGTTTTAGGATATCATAAAATTTTCAATTAATAGTCCGATAATATAGTATCAAGTATACAAAGAATCATATGGGTTACATTAAGAATATTGGGTCATATCATTCTCAAAAAAATAAATATATAAATACAATGTTCATACTTACCTCTAAACAATTTATCATTGAATTTCTTTTAACAAATTGCTCAACCACAATTTCCTCACTTTCCTTGATTTTCTCCTCCTAATAAATTTTTCCAAATATTCAAAATTAGGGTTTTTCTTAATCAATAATACTCAACATAATTTCTTAATAATTAACCATCTTAAAGTTTCTATTCTTAATTCCCAACATCAATTTAATTCATCTCTTAAAGAAAAATCTGCATTTTACTTCGAATTTACTGTTCAGGTTACTATTCATGACAATCCATTAATTCTAATTTCTCCAACATTAATTACCATTAATAGCTTCAAAATACTTACAATAAATTCTATACACCCATAATTAACAATTCTAACTATCAGAATTTATTAATCTAAAGAAAAATGACATTTGAAGAAAATTTACCTTATTTCTTCAAAACTGAATTTCTTGAGATATTCTGCTTAAATCTGACGATTACTACCTTAAAATAGGATAATCTAGAGATTTAATGCATTAATTTTGAGTATTAATGCCTTAGACAATAAATGGAACTAATCTAAAAAAAAAAAACTGAAGAAGAAAGAAGAAAAGATGAAAGGAAATCGTGGAGAAAAATCGCTACTGGCACTGGGTTAAATAGGCTACTGCCTAAAATTTTGCTCGCCAACCCGCCTCGGCAATACTACCTCATATAAGCCAGCTCGCAATACCCACTTTGCAAATCTGCTCCGGCAATGCCACTTCGCATATGCTGCCTCGCCAAACTCTCTTCACGAACTCCTCCTCACATATGCTGCCTCACATATGCCACCTCGGCAATGCCTCTTCGCCAACTCGCTTCTCCTATCTCCCTCTTCGCATATGCTGCTTCAGCAAGGACTTTTTGTATAATGTCACCTCACCTAATCCTCTTCATCAAACTCTGCTCGCCTATCTTTCTCTTCGCATAATGCCTCTTCGCATGATGCCTCTTCGCATGATGCCTCTTCGCCTAATCCTCTTCGCCAAATTCCTCTTCGCCTAACTCTACTTCGTATATGCCACCTCGCATATGCCTCTTTGCCAATTGTCACCTCAGTAATCTCACCTCGGCACTTCGCCACTTCGCTTGCTCGCATTGCCGTCTCGCAAATGCCACCTCGCATTTGCTGGCTCGCTAACACCAATCTCTGCTGAACTGAAACCTTTCCTCAACAACTTATACTTAACCAGCTCGCAAATGAGCTACAAACATCCAAACTTCCTGATTATTTTTGCCACTTAAATAGTCATGCAGGGGCTCAACATATCCAAAATTCAAATCACAAAGGCAATTACACAGACCATGGTGACTCTCTAAATGTCACCTAGACTTACTGCCCAAAATCCATCCGAATAGACCTGAGAAATTCCACTTTTCACTGAATTATACTTATCCAAATGTCCTAAAATTTTACAGCCAATCTCACAACACATAAAAAAATATTTATCATGTTTACACATTTGGCTCAAACTATCTCAGTCATTCCCAGAAAATTAAAACATACACAAATTTCCTGCAGAAACAATAAACCACACAAGTCCTGCTCAAAGAGACATTACTCCTCACACATACAGAATTTTACCAAACCATTTTACAGAATTGAATATGAGATATAAATCTATAATTTTTATGTTTTACACTTTACCAAATTATTTCTTTAAGGTCATGCAATCAGCTTCACAAAAATCCTACAACCAGAAATTTCTGGATTTTTCAAACATTCATATTTTCAATGAATTAAATTCTTCAAACATACAATTAATTAAAATGACAAAAATTGCAGATATTACAATTTTCCCCCCTTAAATAAATTCTTCCTTCAATTTATAATACCCTACCTTCAGCCTGAAATAGATGGGGATATTTATCTTGCATGTTTCGCTCACTTTCCCATGTACACTTTTCCATAGCTTGGTTTCTTTATAAAGCCTTAACCATTGATATCTCCTTGTTCCTTAGCTTTTTAACCTTTCGATCTACTATTTCAATTGGGATTTCTTCATATGTCAAATCTGGTTGGAGATCCACTTCCGACACTTATAGCACATGGGAAGGATCGACAACATACTTCCGAAGCATCGATACATGAAATATCGAATGCACCTTTTCCATGCTAGGAGGCAAAGCCAACTTGTATGAAACCTCCCCAACCTTACTTAGAATTTCAAAGGGTCCAATAAATCATAGAGACAGCTTGCTCATCTTGCCAAATCGTAGAACTCCTTTCATTGGAGAGATCTTTAGAAATACAAGATCTCTAATGGAAAATTGAAGATCTTTCCTCTTCGGGTCGGCATAGCTCTTTTGATGACTAAAAGCTGTCTTCAATCTTTCTCGGATCAGTGGAACCTTTTCTGACGTATATTTTATCAACTCCGGTCCTTCGATATACTTTTCTCTAATTTCATCCCAACACAATGGAGATCTGCATTTCCTTCCATATAAAGCTTCATAAAGAGATATCTGAATCGTGAAATGATAGCTATTGTTTTAGGCAAACTCTATCAATAGCAAGTGAGCATCCCAATTTCCTCTAAAGTCTAGAATGCACATCCTTAGCATATCTTCTAGAGTTTGGATGGTCCTCTTTGATTGCCCATCTGTTTGTGGATGGAAAGCTGTACTAAAATCAAGCTGAGTACCCAGACATTCTTGCAATTTCTGCCAAAACCTAGAGGTGAACTGAGTACCTCTATCTAAGATAATCGAAACTGGAACTCCATGAAGTTTGACAATCTCATTCACATAAATCTGGGCATACTGAGAAGCTCCATAAGTCGTATTGACTGGCAAGAAATGAGCTGACTTGGTTAATCTATCCACAATGACCCATATTGAATCATAGCCCCTTGAAGTTCTTGGCAATCCAACCACAAAATCCATAGTCACCCTCTCCCATTTCTATTCCGGCAATGGCAACTCTTGGAGTAATTTCGATGGTTTCTGATGCTCAAACTTGACTGGCTGACAAGTTAAACATTTGGCTATATATTCTGTAACATCTCTTTTCATTCCACTCCACCAATATGAATTCTTAATATCATGGTACATCTTTGTTGCACCTGGATGCACATTATACTTGGCATGATGTACTTCCTTAAGAATCATATCCCTCAAATTATCAACTACTGGAATACATAGCCTGCTACCATGCCTCAACATGCCATCAGCCACATTAAATCCTGGAGCTTTTCTGACCCTACATCATTCTTTATCTTCACTAACTTAGGGTCTTTGTCTTGCGCTTCTCTAATTTGATCAATGAGAAGTAGCTTGACTTGGAAATTTGTCAACAGTACTCCTGAATCTGACAATTCCAAGTTGATCCCCATATCATACAATCTCTGCACTTCCCTCACTAAAGGCCTTTCGCTCACTTGTATATGGGCTAAACTCCCCAAGGACTTCCTGCTCAATGCATCAGCCATAACATTGGCTTTCCCCGGTTGATACAAAATTTCACAGTCATAATCCTTAAGCAATTCAACCCACCTTCTCTGCCTAAGGTTAAGATCGTTCTGCTGGAATATATACTTCAAACTCTTATGATCTGTGAAAATCTCACACTTTTCACCATACAGGTAGTGTCTCCAAATCTTCAATGCAAATACTACTGCAGCCATCTTAAGATCATGAGTTAGATAATTCATCGCATGCTTCCTCAACTGCCTAGAAGCATAGGCTATCACCCTTCCACACTGCATAAGCACACAACCAAGCCCTACTCTCGATGCATCACAATACACCGCATATCCTCCTTCACTCGAAGGCAAAGCTAAGACAGGTGCCATGGTGAGACAAGTCTTTAACTTCTGGAAGCTCTCTTCACATGCATCCGACCATAGGAATTTGACTTGCTTCTGGGTGAGCTTGCTCAAAGGAGCTGCAATCTTGGAGAAGTCTTGAACAAATCTCCTGTAGTAGCTTGCCAAACACAATAAACTTCTAACTTCTGAAACATTCATGGGTCTAGGCCAGCTAAGAATTGCATCAACCTTTCTAGGATCAACTTCAATCCCTTCTTTGCTCACTACATGCCCCAGAAAACCCACACTCTCAAGCCAAAATTCACACTTCGAAAATTTGGCAAACAGCTAATGCTCTCTCAAAGTCTGCAACACAATTCTAAGGTGTTCATTATGCTCTTCTTTACTCCTAGAATACACAAGAATGTCATCAATAAACACAATGACAAACTTGTCCAAGAATGGCCTGAACACCCTATTCATCAAGTCCATGAATGTAGTTGGTGCATTAGTCAATCCAAATGGCGACACTAAAAACTCATCGTGTCCATATCTGGTTCAGAAAGTCATCTTTGATACATCCTCATTCCGAATTCTCAACTGATAGTACCCCGACCTCAAGTCTATCTTGGAGAAATGACTTGCACCTTGTAACTAATCAAATAAATCATCTATTCTTGGCAAGGGATACTTATTCTTGATAGTTACCTTATTGAGCTGTCTGTAGTCGATACACAATCTCATAAAACCATCCTTCTTCTTTACAAAGAGTACATGTGCACCCCATGGTGAACTACTGGGTCTAATGAATCCCTTGTCAAGCAAATCTTGCAACTGAGTCTTCAATTCTTTCAACTCAACTGGTTCCATATGGTAGGGAGGAATAGAAATCGGACTCATGCTAGGTAGCAACTCTATACCGAACTCTATCTCTCTATCCGGTGGCAAACCAGGTAATTCTTCAGGAAATACGTTTGGAAACTCATTGACTATCATAATATGCTCCATACCTCTCACTTCCTTACAAGTATCCCGGACGTAAGCCAAGTACCCTTGGCAACCTTTTCTTAACAATCTTCTTGCCCCAATGGCAGATATCACATTGTACGGTACTTCGCTCCGCTCCCCTTGAAACTCAAATTCCTCACTCGAAGGTGGCTTAAAGACTAACTTCTTTCCATTAGAATCTATAATAGCATAGTGCTTAGATAACTAGTCCATGCCCAAAATCACATCAAACTCCAACACTGACAATACAATCAATTCCACATTCAAGCTCTTGCCACCTATGCTAACCATACAGGATCGATAGGAGTTCTGGACTTCAATCTCTTCTTCTAAAGGAGTAGAAACAACCAACACACTTTCAAGCAATACACAAAGCACATGCAACTTCTTAGCAAAACACGATGACACAAAGGAATGTGTAGCTCCCAAATCAAACAATACTCTAGCATTCAAAGCTTGAATTTGAAGAATACCTGTAACCACTGTGTTAGAGGCTTGGGCTTCATCCTGTGCTAGAGCAAAAACTCTCCCTCTGCCTCTACCCATAGGAGTCGATCCAGAAGCCTGAGCCTCATGATGACTTGATACTCTGCCAGCCTCAACAGTCCTACCCAAAATACCTCTACCTCCTCCTGGCTACTGACTAATGCTCCTCTCTCTATTCATCTGAACTGTAGCCTGAGAAGCCTGAGGCCTACCTCCAAAGGGTGGTTGTGGATAATTCTTGAGAAAATGACATTGTTGTCCACATCTGAAACACGCTCCTGATGCATAATGACAAGGGCCACTATGGAATTTGCCGCATGTAGGACACAGAGGTTTAGGAGCCCTGGGTGGTGCAAAACTAGCTGATCCATGACTCATCTGAGAAGTAGGTGCAGGAGTAGTTCGACTCTATTATGGTCTCCCTGAAGGTCCTCTATACCCACTCCTAGGAGCTGACTGATGGGCTACTACCATATTCTTCATCCCACTGTCTGGTTTGGAAGAACTATTAGCCTTGAACTTCTTCTTTTTAACCCTTTCTGATCTGGCTTCCATCTCCCTGTTTTCCATTATTCTAGCCTTGTCCACCAGTTTAGAGTAGGAATCAAATTTAAGAGCGGCTAGAAGTTTAAACAATGGAGCCACTAACCCTCTGCGAAATCGTTGAATCCGTGCCGCTTCTGTAGGCACCAAGGCAGGAGCAAATTTACTCAATTGACAGAACTTCCTGGCATACTCTGAGACACACATGCCGGGGGTTTGAACCAATCTCTTAAACTCCAGGGACTTAGCTTCCCTCGCACTCTCAGAAAGAAATTCATTAAGCATAAATTCCTTGAATCTCTCCCATGATAGATCCTCATTTTCATAAAGCATGCTAGAAATGCTTCTTTTGAACCAATCCTTTGCCTCAGCCTTCATCAAATATCCCACAAATTCTATAGCCCTTCTATCATGAATCCACAGAATCCGCACTTTCTCTTCAATTTCCTCTAAGAAATCTGTAGGATCCACTTCACCCTTATATTTAGAGGGCTTAAGCTTTAGGAATCTTTCAAACGATACCTCTTCCTTTTGATGCACTACTAATGGTGGAACTACTGGAGGAACAGGGATTTCCGGAACCTGAACTGGAGAAACCTGCTGCTGCCTTTGCTGAGTAATGAACTCAGCTATCATTGCATAATTCCTTTGCAATTGATCTAATTGTTGAGCCATATAAGCCACATCCACTGGTGGCACAGGAGGAACCTCATCTCCTCCATTTTCGCCTACAGAACCCTCTTCAGAAGGTAGATCCTGCCTAGGACGGCCTCGCCCTCGTCCTCTACCCTGACATGGAGGCATCTCAATACTGATAAGAAGAACAAACATTATCAGACTCACTATGCATGCTTAATGCAGATATATACCAAAGGAAGACATAATTGGATGAGACACAAATCCTATGCTCCGTAGTTATCTACATCAACACTTATACTAGCGCTCATGTATCTCTATCTATCTTTTATCTTATGGATTATAAACCTATAGCTCTGATACCACCTTTATCACACCCAACTCCAGTGGTGCGACGATCCTAGGGCAAGGGTAGGCTTAAGGCCACCATAAACCTGTAGAACTCACATATCCTGGATCTCATACACATTTATATCAAATATAGATATCATTTAATAATCAGTTCTATAATCCATATAAGCATAATTCATATCTTTATTTATATCATTCCATAATTTCCTCTTATTCTTTATTGATCAAAAGATGTATCTCACATCACTAAGGAACAAGGGTAACCCAAAAGGTAATAATTCATACACCAAAATATTATCATCCCCAATGACCAACTACGAAGCTCTAGAATATACTCCCAATACATATTGAACCATAATACCATGCAATGAATATACATAAATATATCAAAATGATTACAATGAAGGCTTCTTGGAAGAATAAGTCAAGAAGCTTGATCTTCTCTAGTAGCTCCCTCATGAGCTACACAATCACCTGAAATCCACAGAAGAGGAGTGAGCCTTCAACTCAGTAAGATATGAACATGCAATATGAAAGAAATATACATACATATATATTAATCCAAAGCTTGATCTTCTCTAGTAGCTCCCTCATGAGCTACACTATCACCTGAAATCCACAGAAGAGGAGTGAGCCTTCAACTCAGTAAGATATGAACATGCAATATGAAAGAAATATACATACATATATATTAATCCAAAGGAAACATCAATTCTAAGAACATGGGTAAGAATCATTATGTGGTTAGGCTTACAAGAAACATAAGTGCTAACAATTGAATAGCACTATCAAATAACATGGTAGAACTACAGAGTGCATGAGTAGCCATGCTACCTATCACAACAGAGCGCATCGGTAGTCCTTGCTACCTTATCGCAAACACATGCTTGGCTAGGCATATGCCTAGAGCTCATGGTCCCCTCTAGGTGGAACACTGATAAAAACCCTATCAGCTAGGTTCCCAAAGTGCACGATGAACCAATGAATTTACTCTCATTGGGAAGAGCGTTCTATCCATAGGGTCATATGGTTTCAATCTCATAAGAAACATATTGGTCACAAGACCATAAATATATATCCTAATTTCTATCAAGTTTAACAAGTAAGAATCATATGAACTTGATCCAAGAAGATTGACTAAGTCACTTATAATATGTATATATATATATATATATATATATATGGTAATCTCATGAACAAATGGTAAATTTCGGTTTTAGGATATCATAAAATTTTCAATTAATAGTCCGATAATATAGTATCAAGTATACAAAGAATCATATGGGTTACATTAAGAATATTAGGTCATATCATTCTCAAAAAAATAATAAACAAATGCAATGTTCATACTTACCTCTACACAATTTATCCTTGAATTTCTTTTAACAAATTGCTCAACCACAATTTCCTCACTTTCCTTGATTTTCTCCTCCTAATAGATTTTTTCAAATATTCAAAATTAGGGTTTTTCTTAATCAATAATTCTCAACATGATTTCTTAATAATTAACCATCTTAAAGTTTCTATTCTTAATTCCCAACATCAATTTAATTCATCTCTTAAAGAAAATTCTGCATTTTACTTCGAATTTACTGTTCATGTTACTATTCATGACAATCCATTAATTCTAATTTCTCCAACATTAATTACTATTAATAGTTTCAAAATACTTGCAATAAATTCTATACACCCATAATTAACTATTCTAACTATCAGAATTTATTAATCTAAAGAAAAATGACATTTGAAGAAAATTTATCTTATTTCTTCAAAACTAAATTTCCTGAAATATTCTGCTTAAATCTGATGATTACTGCCTTAAAATAGGATAATCTAGAGACTTAATGCATTAATTTTGAGTATTAATTCCTTAGACAATAAAGGGAACTAATCTGAAAAAAAAAAAACTGAAGAAGAACGAAGAAAAGAAGAAAGAAAATCGTGGAGAAAAATCGTGGAGAAAAATCGCTATTGGAACTGGGTTAAATAGGCTACTGCCCAAAATCCTGCTTGCTAGCTTGCCTCACCAATGCTACATCGCATAAGCCAGCTCACAATATGCACTTCGCTAATCTACTCCTGCAATGCCATTTCGTATATGCTGCCTTGCCAAACTCTCCTCACAAACTCCTCCTCGCATATGCCGCCTCGCATATGCCACCTCAGCAATGCCTCTTCGCCAACTCGCTTCGCCTATCTCCCTCTTCGTATATGCTGTCTCGGCAAGGCCTCTTCACATAATGCCACCTCGCCTAATCACTTTGCCAAACTCTGCTCACCTATCTTTCTCTTCGCATAATGCCTCTTCGCCTAATTCTCTTCGCCAAATCCCTCTTCCCCTAACTCCACTTCGCATATGCCACCTCGCATATGCCTCTTTGCCAATTGCCACCTCGACAATCTCACCTCGCCACTTTTTCACTTCGCTTGCTCGCATTGCCTGCTCGAAAATGCCACCTCGCATTTGCCAGCTCGCTAACACCAATCTCTGTTGAACTGAAACCTTTCCTCGACAACTTATACTTAACCAGCTCGCAAATGAGCTACAAACATCCAAACTTCCTGATTCTTTTTGCCACTTAAAATAGTCATGTAGGGTCTCAACATATCAAAAATTCAAATCACAAAGGCAACTACACAGACCATGGTGACTCTCTAAATTTCACCCAGACTTACTGCCTAAAATCCATCCGAATAGACCTAAGAAATTCTACTCTCCACTGAATTATACTTATCCAAATCTCCTAAAATTTTAAAAACAATCTCACAACACATAATGAATATTTCTTATGTTTACACCTTTGGCTCAAACTATCTCAGTCATTCCCAGAAAATTAAAACATATATAGATTTCCTGCAGAAACACTAAACCAGATAAGTCCTGCTCAAAAAGACATTACTCCTCACACACACAGAATTTTACCAAACCATTTTACAAAATTGAATATGAGATATAAACCTACAATTTTTATGTTTTACACTTTGTCAAATTATTTCTTTAAGGTCATGCAATCAGCTTTACAAAAATCCTGCAACCAGAAATTTCTGGATTTCTCAGACATTCATATTTTCAATTAATTAAATTCTTCAAACATACAATTAATTAAAAGGAAAAAAATTACAGATATTATAGATATCCTTTATAAAATAGTCAAATGATGAGAATTCAATGGAATAGAAATTATCCTTTACAAATTAAAGATTATAATTAAAGTACAATAGCTTGAAAAGAATGAGCATAAAGAATAATAGATATAAGTAAAATGCTCAAAAAATAGAATATAAAGGCTTTTAAAGATCGAAGAATGAATTTCACTTGATAATAATGTAACTTTCTTAATTTTTATTTTAAATCTTTATCCTTATATAGGGTTGACCTATAGTATCATAAATGTCACTGTTCTTGAGTGAAATGACTAGTTATCACGCCTTGGATCTTGCACAATAATAAAAAAATCTTCTCAGATTTTATTTTGCTCCAATAGGTGACGTTTGTTACTAGTGAGGGTAACAAACTTTACTTGGTTAGTAATGTTGGTGAATGGTAAAGAACAATTATGAAAATCACTTCTGTCAAAATGTTTCATTTTTGATCTTGATGAATAACATTTGTTGCTATTGAGGGTAATAAGTCTTCCTCTGTTGTAATACCGGTGAAGCTTGGGTAATACTCATGAAAATTCTCTTTGTGTGAACAATGCTTTAATTTCTTTTAAACTATTATGTTCATTACTTTATGGTAACGAGTGTTCCTTCCTTTAGCCTATTCCATTGCTTTGTTTTGATAAAGTAACTTTTAGATTTGAAATTTGGAGCTCTGGGATGTACTCGGACCTTTGCCAAGCTAAATAGCACCAAATGGAGACCCGATCCTCTAAAAAAAGACCCAAACTAGGAAAACCCTAATCTAACAACTTCCATACCAAGTTCCATCGCCCAAAAAAGGTGGCGACACCTCCCAAGGGAGAGGGCGACAACCCTTGCTCTCTAGGGCGGCATGTAAGACCCTTTTGACCTTACCAATCCACTACTACCCCCAAGGTTGCAATAAGCAGGATCGTTCAGCTTGGGGTGCAACAAGGTTTCCTCTTGCAGGTGGCATGTAGATGTGTCTCCATTACAGGGAAAGCTTGTCGCCCCAAGCCACTAGTTGCCTAGTCGATGACACTTATTGTATTGTACTATTTTTTACAAATCCCACATCGGGAAAAGTGTAATCTTGACTCCCCAATCTCCTATTATAAATAGGAGCCTCCCCTTCAGTCAAAATCACACCTACTTCAACTAAATAGAATTTTATCTAGTTTGACTCTCACTTGTCTCTCTTATTTTTGTATTTATAAAAGGTAAAAAGCGATTCATCCCTCTTTAGTCTCAAATTGATTTCTTTAATTCTTTTTTAATTAAAGAAATAAAAGATTTTTCCTGGTGTGTGGAGTCTTTAAAATTAAATCTCTTTGAATTAATTTTGATTTTATCATACTAATTTTCGTAGCAATGTGGAACTTTGATCCTAAAAGGCTCTTAGACTGTCGCCTCCTCACAAGCACAAAAAAATGGTACATATTCTAAACCTATATTTTCAATTATTTCAATTCAAGACATCTTAAATTCTCTCATTCTACCTTATTTTTAATTTGATAAAGTATTAAATGAATGAAATATAATAAATTAAATTTGACTAACTTCTTTGCAAAAAGGCAAAACTATATTAATTTTGATTCCCATTCGAAGGATACGCATGTCTGCTATGTAAAAGCATCAAATCCAAAAAAATAACTAAACCATCGCTTTTCCTCCTTTCTTTTAATTTTGTTTTATTTCACTTCGATTTAGTGACTTTTGAGGGATGCATGATTATTTTAGAACTCATAAGGTAAATGATACCCACTATTTTGTTGGTTTTAAATGTAAAGTTTAATTTACTTTAATGTTTTATTTATTCGTCTTCTTTAATCACTTTATTTACTTTAATTGCTTTACTAATTACTTTAAATAATGCATTTCCACTCATAAATTCCTTCCTTTTAATTATTCATTAAAAATAATCTTTTTTAAGTCATAGTTAAGTTTAAAGCTAAAATATAGTTACTTAAAATCGAAAACTTAGTTTTTGAATCCAATCTGATTTGAGAGTATAGTGTTCTTACACTACAAAAATTTGATAAATAGCGACGAACTATTCCATCACTATTATAGGTTAATTTTTCACTAACTCCACACAATGACAGAATAACAACAGAAAGATTTCCTCACAGAAAATTGGTCGTTGCAAATTGAAAAATTCTATCATTAATTTAGCAAGAAATTTTATCCACCGTTAATTCTCTCGCTAAAATGAATTTTATTATTAATATTTTTTCTCACTAAAGTAAACAATTCCGTTGCTAATTTAGTAAGAGATAATATTCTCTCACTAATATGTCACTAAATTTGATGCTAGTATGTCGCAAAATGTATTGTTGCTTTAAATTTCTGATTAATTTTAAAAGGGTTATTAGCAGAAAATATATCGCTTATCCCTTGGTAATATTTTTAGTTTCTTTATTATTTTTATTTTTATTATTACTATTACTACTACTACTATTACTGTTATTATTATTAATGCAGTTATAAAAATTAATTTTTGTTTTAATATTAATTAGTATTAATGAATTTAATTTTATAATAAAATATTAATAAAAATTAAATATATAAAAAACTGAATGTAATATATAAATATAAATCTCAAATGTGATATTTCTAAATATAATCTAGAGAAAAGTAATAGTCCTATACATCATCCTGCTGTGTGTCAAGATGTAGAGTATCAGATAATGCACTAGAATCTGAATATGCAGTAGCATATGGGGAACAATAGTAGCATATGTAGAATTTGCGGGAGTAGCACCATTAACATCTGTATCATCATCTGGTAGACCAATATGATGCTTAAGCCACCTAAGTCATCATAGAACATGGGGGAGATCTATTGCTGTTGATCCTCTATCTCCATCTATTGTCTCAATGGCTCTAACCGCAGCTTCTCACGTTCAAGTTCATCTCTTGCTCAAATTATATATGGAACTGTCCATGGACCTCAAGCGGATAGGAATTCCACCAAATGTGCTTGGATCTTCATCATGAGATTATTTCTAACCAACTACATAATATCCTTAGATGATGATGACAACGACGGGGTAGGATCAAAATCACTAGCAGGGGAAAAGTAGCAGAGAAAGAACTAGCGCTAGGACCATAATAGGAGGATGCAAAAGATATGACGTCATAACCCCTCTTCTTCTACTCCCCATCAATAACTCTGAGGTACAGATCGACTTCATTAGCCGAAGTCAGTTGATAAGTCCCTGAGATAGGCTGAGACAACCCCTTCTACAATATGATAACTTCCTCCTGTAACAAATTTTAAGTAAAATCATTAATAGATTGTCCTATTTATATGTTAGCAATTATTATAAATATACTTAAAGTTTTAACACGTACATTTACAGCTCTAGAGTGTTCATTAATAAATGTGATGCCATCACTATTTTTTGTGTGCATAGGAAGAAAATCTCGTAAGGTTATGTCGCTCGACCTAATCTTCGTTCCTAAAATTAAAGAAAATTGAATTAGTTTTCTAATATATTAAATGAAATACAATATATTGGGTAATTTAATACATAGTAGGTGTTATCAATGCTCTTGGTGGGAGATATATCCTCCACAGTGTGTGCTAGGGCCAGCTCCACCAATCTTTTCTCACTACAATGATTTTGAGATGTCGTAATAGATCGAAATTGCACATCCTCTTTAGCCCACTCATTACACCATGATTTATTTGCATCTTCCAATATATATCTGGGTCTTTTACCCGGCTTCTTGGCATTGTAAGCCAAATTTGCATACATGATGGAGCATATGTGTCTCCATCTTGTACGCACCATATACTCAATAACCTGATCCAAAAGAAAATTTTGCTGTAAAAAATATTACAGTTGTACAATTTATATATGTTATATATATATATATATATTACATAAAATTTTACCAAAATTTCAGCATAACCTTCCTTATAAATTGGATAATCCCCTATTAACATATATCATAATTCAACTATTCATACTATAAAATAATATTAACACATCTCAATACCAATTATAGCCTAACTCGAACATCTAGTAACAATAATCCTACCATCCACTAATTAAGAAAAAATATAAATAAATTTAACTTATCCTATTTCAAAAATCATTAATTGTTTAAAACGAGTAAACCATTTAATGTTTGTATGAGTATTTACCTTAAATTATGTCTGGTACAAATCCTCCATATCTTCGAGACTCTCTGTGAGGTCTCGCCCGAGTACCGAGATGCTCATTCAGGGTGATTTCCCTGCATCAAAGACAATTTTTATCTTATTTTTGCAAATAATTTCTTTAACCTTTTATTTTGAAAATTTGTAGAGTCACCACCTTCATTTTTAAGGAAAAAGAAAGGAAAACCCAATTTGGCTCCAAAACATAAACCAAAGATAAAATTATTAGACCTTTTAACCGGGACTGAGCTTGGGAACTAGGTTTTTGGTTTTAAGTATCTATCATTTTGACTTATCATTTATCAATTGATTTATGAAAATAAAGTTTCATGAAAAAAGTTATAAGAACACAAGTATACAATGCATGAATAGAGCATAATAATACATATTATATAACATTAAAGTAAAGAACAAAAAGTGAAAGAGTTTTAATTAAATCGAAAGCCTAATAATAGAGGATGTTAACTCTAGTTCTCAATGGAAATTCTAGGTTAACCACACATTCCTCAAAATAACATCAAAACATATTAAGAAAAATGAAGTTTTTGGTGTTTTTGGATTTGAAGCTATGAAACAGCTTACCTGCATAGCTCATTGAATGAGAATCAAAACTCATACAGTTCTCCCTTCTTGCGAAGTGGGTTAGGTTCAATTTGAAGAAAACTTTGAATTGGTTATTTTAATTGATATTTTACCAATTAATTTTGAGATAAGAACACGATACCTTGGTTTGAGGGGGATGCCTTCTTAGGGTTCATTTGAATCAAAGTTACACTCTAGAATCAGTATAAAATTAGTAAAACGGTTTGATTATTATCAATTTTTAATTACCGGGTTGAGTTGATTAGTCAAATTAACATAATGGTGATGCTTCTAGATTGACTCAAAGAGAGTTTGAGAAATATGTTTGAAATCAAAGAGAAATGAATTGTTTATGATAAAGAAAGCTGAATATAGGGGAGAAGGGAAAGCCAACTAAGGAAAATTCTACTTAGTTGTTCTAGTGTGTTTTGAGAAGTGAATTTAGGCTTTAATTTTTAGGGAAATACCTGAGGAAAAATCAGACTGAAAACCAATATGGGATTCACATTCTGAGTTTGGTGGCATTTGAGTTGAACCTTAGCAGTAGCAGGCAAGGAAGTTGGCGGCAGCAAGAAGCTTCATTGGCGGCAGAGCCTGGTCTTGGTGGCGATGATGCCAAGTTCTGCCTGTGCCACTAGCTATGCTGCCAGCTAGGCTCGACACTACCTCTAAAGACAAAGGCAGCTGCCACCAAACTTTTTTTGATGCTTATCTGGTATGATTCACCCGATTCAAAGTGGTTTGACCTCCAATTGATGCCGATCAATCTGGAACAGTTCAATTTTGTCTATATTCGATGTCAACTTTGATATCTATTCGGTTGCGAAATAATTTGTGATGACCCGAGTATGCTTAGGATGCAAAATCACATGTTCACAGTTGTCCCTCATCATAGTTGTTTTTCTAGAAAAGTAATCATGATGATAGTGAACACATGCTACCATGATAAGATTGAGTAAATATATCCTAAGGCTATCTTAGGAGAGGTCTGATAAGGTCCTAAGGATACCCTTAGAAAGGTCTGAAATGATTGAAAAAGGTCCTAAGGATACCCTTAGGATAGTCTGAAATGATTAGAAAAGGTCCTAAGGATACCCTTAGGAAGGTCTGAAATGATTTGAAAATGTCCTAAGGATACCTTTAGAAAGGTCTGAATAGGTTGAAAAAAAATCCTAAGAAAACCCTTAGGAATGTCTGAAATGATTGAAAAAGGTCCTAAGAATACCCTTAGGAAGGTCTGAAATGATTGGAAAAGGTCCTAAGGATACCCTTAGGAAGTTTGAAATCATCCTAAGGATACCCTTAAGAAGGTCTAAAATCATCCTAAGAATACCCTTAGGAAGGTTGAAAAAGGTCCTACTGATACCTTTAGGATGGTCGGAAAAGGTCCTAAAGATACCCTTAGGATGGTCGGAAAAGGTCCTAAAGATATCCTTAAGACGGTATGAAATGATTAGAAAAGGTCCTAAGGATATCTTTAAGAAGGTTTGAAATGATTGGAAAATGTCCTAAGGATACCCTTTGAAAGGTCTGAAATGATTGGAAAGGTCCTAAGGATACCCTTAGGAAGGTCTGAGATGATTGGAAAAGGTCTTAAGGATACCCTTAGGAAGGTCTGAAATGATTGGAAAAGGTCTAAAGGATACCCTTAGGAAGGTTTGAGATGATTGGAAAAGGTCCTAAGGATACCCTTAAGAATGTTTGAAATGATTGGAAAAGGTCCTAATGATACCCTTTGGAAGGTCTGAAATTGATCCTAACGATACCCTTAGGAAGGTCGAAAAACGTCCAAAAGATATGCTTAGGATAGTCTGAAAAGATCCTACGGATATCCTTAGGAAGGTAAAAAAAAAAATGGATTTTGATTTCAAATGGCGGCACAGACTTAAAATAATTTTGTTTGTCAAGGGTTACTTGGGTTTAAAATGGTTTTATTTTGTCAAGAGTTGCTTAGGCTTAAAATGATTTTTTTATTTTGCCAAAGGCTACTTGGGCTTGAAATGATTTTTGGGATTTGCCAAGGGTTACTTGGGCTTAAAATGATTTTGGATTTGCCAAGGGTTACTTGGATTTAAAATAATTTTGTTTTGGGATTTGCCAAGAGTTACTTGGGCTTAAAATGATTTTGGATTTGCCAATGGCTGCTTGGGCTTAAAATGATTTTGTGACGAGTTAGACAAGTTAGACATGAAATGTGACTTCTGAACCTTCAAGTCTGAGGAAATGATGCATAGCTTAGGAAATTTTTCCAAAGTCTAAATAAATGATATGATGCAATTTAGAATACCCTAAATTGGAAAGAGTTTGATGTAATGCAAGGTCCTACCTCTATGCTAGGCTAGAAATGAAAACCTAAGCTACCTTAGGACAGTCAGTTTTTTGAAAAGTAAACCTAATTACGTTCTAGGTTGAAATATGAAATTACCCTTTGAGGGTTTGAAAATTTTTATTCAACGCAAATTGAGACTCTGAGTGCATGCATGCTTTGATGAATTTGATACCTTAAACTAGTGAAAGGATGGCCTAAATTGTAAGGTGTTAAGGTTTAGGAGACACTTTATGAGAAATGTTAGATTGGTGATCGAGGTTTTAGTAGGATGCTTCACTTTTAGGAAAAGGATAATTTGGCAATTCAGAAGGATTTTAGAATTATGTTTATCCTTGGCTTGGAACTTGGTTGAAAGGATGAGGTTACTTTGACTTGGGCTTTCTAAGGGAGATTTAGACTTTTATAAAGATGACCCATTTTTGGGGAATGTGATTTGAAGAGATGGCCCACTTTTGAAGAATGATGACTTAGATCACTTTGGTGGTCATAGAGGTTTGAAAGGGAGTTGGCAATTTATTTGGCATTGGTTTGTTTATTCATTGGGCAATGATAATGAAAAGGTAAGGTTTTGGTAATGCTGCTGGTTGAATCCACATTCAGTTTGGGCCAAGTATGCTAGATTGAGGATGATGCCATGCTCAATCTTGGTTTGAAGATTAATTTGGAAGGGTGAGGTCGGATATTTCCTAAAGGTTATTTTTGGGAAACTATGGTCAGGTTTGGCTTTGAGGTTGACTTGCCCTATTAGATTGGTCTAAGCTATTTTTGGGAGGTTATGGTCAGGTTTAGCCTTGAGGTTGATTGGTCCAGTCAGATTAGCTATGGTAAGGATAATGTTCAAATTTTTCATGGAGTTTGGTTGGTTTTGTCAGATCGGCTGAGGTAAGGCCATGGTCAGATTGGGCTTGAGGCATTGCACCAATCGAAAGGTTGTTGTAGTACTGAGGGGCTCCAATTTGTCTGTATTTGAAGTCGATTTTGATCTCCGATCGCTTGCCAAATAATTTGGGATGACCCGAGTCTGCTCGAGGTACAAAATTACATATTCACACTCTCATGGATGATCCTCATAATCTCCTAATAAATTTTATTGGAATGACTCTATCTATATTTAATATTTAAAAAACATAGCTTGTCTTATAAACATCATTAATATAACAATATCATTAAAAGGTTTAAGTAAATATCATAAATTATGTATATACTTACTCTGGATATCTGCCTGAAGAAGGAATGATATGTATTACTATTTTCCCATCCCTTATCTCAAAGTCCTAGTCGTCACAAGTCGATCGAGTAAGAGCTCGTGAAGTCAATGAAGCAGAAGATGATAAACCAATAAGAGGAGCCTAAGGATGAGGATCAACCTTTACAAACATAGTAGAAGGAAGAGGTGGATCAACACCTATAGTTGGAGCAGGAGGTGAAGGTCATGAAGGAGTAACCACCAATATAGTAGAAGAAGGATGAGTAGGAGGCAATGGCCCTAATATCCCACTAATCAATGTTGAGATAGAAATAGAGGCAGAAAGCTACATCCAAATCTAGTAATTGTCCCACTGCCATGATAGGACTAGACAAATCAGTCCTTCTGCTACGACCTATACCTGAAGAATCAGTTCCTCTGCTGTGACTGGTAGATGAAGAATCAGTCTTTCTGCCTCGACCAGTACCTGTCGATCGACCTACGTTGCCTTTAACAATGTCTAAAAACCTTTAAAATATAAAAATATTATTAACATATATATTTACTAGTAGAAATTTGAAATGACAATAACATAATTAAAATATACAGAAATGAAAAGTACTTGTAAGTATCCTAATTATTATCATCATTATTTTCTAAATCAGCTTTAGAGTTTGCATCTGTAACACCTCAGCTTAAGTTAACCCAAATCATTAGAGGGGCAATAGAGGGGTAAATTTTTTCTTTCTTTTTGTATTGTTAATGATGTATGTTTATGCATGAAATTAATATTTATGCATGTTATTTGAATTAGTTTTA
>CANXYC010829119.1:0-13047 GCA_948193065.1 Aleurites moluccanus
TAAATAATTATATAGTACAGAGATTCCATGGTACTAAGTTTGTAAGAGTAGCATTCATATATGTTTGTGTTTGCATATTTATAGTGTTATATAAGATATATATATATTGTGGTTATATTTGTGATATAATAATTATGGATATTGATGGATATATATGTATATATGGAGATGATATTGGAGATCCAGAGGGATCCATAGTTGGAGATAATTGGTGGAATATTTATAGAAATGCTATTTTTGTGTGTTTTTGTTTTGGGGCATACTCCTTATACAAAGGAGATGCTACCTAAATTTTTATGAAATTATTAAGCTATAATGAGCTAGTTATTGTAATGCATGTCATATAGATAGTTGATTTGGATTCTTCGTGGCACTGGTTGCTTATGCATCACCCGTACCCTAGGACCGTCGCGACTCCTGGGTTGGGTCGTGACAATCCTCCAGCTCAATAGACTCAATATCAACCAATCAATAGAATCGATAGCAATCAAGTATCAATAACTCATTAGAATCAATTTAATGAGTATGAAATCAATAAGACATCAATAACAATCAATAAAATGATGACCAAAGGTCTAACGATCAAAAATGGGAACAAACATAATTTGGTCATTTTCGGCCAAAAAGTTGACGCAATTGGCATGCCATTGTCGCTGGCGATGGTGGCATTCAAATGGTTGGCCTACGAAAATTTCGGCATAAATTTGGTGCAATATCGACATTTCCCTAATTATCAATGAACAAACATATGAAAAGCAATTATTAGGCAACAACCACAACTCAATAAATCTTATCAAAGACATTAAATAAGCAATAAAACATAAGCCAAAAGCAAAAACAAAACTTAGACAATTTGTACAATTTAGGGTTCGGCCAAAGAACAATTTGCACCAATGGAAATTTTAGCAATTAGGGCAAGTAACTTGATGCATAGTAGACTCACCTAACACTCCTAATCACCAAATGCACTAGGTTTGCTACCAAATTCCTCAATTTCTCCGTTTAGGCCAATTTCGACGATTTTCTCCGAACGAATTTTCTACAATGAACGAATGTCAATTAAAAATCGATTAATACCCAATTAACTTATTCTAAAGCCAATTTATACATCCTAATCCATATACTCAAAATCAAACCTCACAACTTCAAATTTAGGTTAGAAAATTAGGGAAAATTGTTTAATGTATCAATTAATACAATTAAACCAGTTATCCAATCCTTTTATCATCTAATTAGCCTATTTAAACCAAAAAATCAAACAAACAATCACTTACCCCAAAAACCGTAAAATGGCCGAATTCCTCCTTGGCTTGTTCTTCAATTTTTTTCTTCACTTTTTATGGTTGATTTTGGTTGTTTAATGCTTGTATGGTTTTAGTTTAGGATTTGGAACAATTTCCCTTCACAAATCAAGCTAAGAAAATCAAAAAGAAGAAAGGAAAAGCTCACAGAAAGAAAGGAAGAAAAATAAAAAAAATTTGTTCTAAGAGTCCTTTATATAGTAGGACAAAATAGGAAAATTACACTTTAGTCCTCTAATTTTTCTAAAATTTATTTTTGGTCCTTTTTCGCTTGGTAATTTATCCAAAAATTTTGTTGGGAATTAGAATTCAAAGTGAATATTTAAACATCATATTTTAATTAATAATAATTAATAAAAATAGTTTCAGAGTCGTTCTGAAATTCGGACTGCCGAAATTTCACTATTCAACGAAAGTAACATTTTGCTCGTTTTAGTAGTGTTCTTCAATATTTTCTCATATTTCTTTTTACTGTATTCACACATGAATATATATTATCATTTATCCTCAATCCAAATTTAGAAATTCATCCGTCAACCATACCACTATTTTTACAGTAGCGATATCGGTTCTGAAGATTTCCTAAAAATTTTCTCGTTTTCACTCTAATTGAGTTTTTAAAATTAGTATTGGTCATTTCGATGATTTTAATCTATATACTGAGAACTTTATTCACTACAACCTGACATGCATTTCTAGGGTATTATAGCTTTGGGACCCATCATCTGGATCTCTACTCTGACTGGAGGATAACCTTATATCCTGAAGATATGATCCAGCTTATAGGTCAGGACCCACCTCGGGACAGTATATCAGTGCCTCACACTTGGCTGAGAGAGATGGAACCATTTACAGATATGATATTTGATACTGCGGCTGTGGCCAGACTGATGATGCTGATTCTGAAGAGATGCACATTTGGCCATACATATCGTGACACTTTTAACTTGAACATTCTGCCAAGCTTGATAGAGATGAATCTGCTGGGTTAATATGATTGGGCTGGCATTGTCTTAAGCACCATGTATCAAGAGATGTGTGACTTGTCTCGGGGATCTTTCAACTCTTATGGAGGGACTAATTTTATCTAGGAGGTATACTCTCTGCATCCTTTGTTTAATTTGGACTGGGAGGTATTCTCTACACTTGTTATTTAATTTGAACTGGGAGGTATTCTCTGCACCTTTTCTGAACTTCACCCTAGCATTCCTGACTTTCTGTCTTTGATGCTTGAATAAGGTATGGGCTTATGAGTATTTTTCAACACTTGCCCCTACCCTTAGCAACCCTAGGTTGTATGTCTTTCCGGCCGGTATCAGGTGGAACAAGAAATATTGGACTAGCTCTGGTGTGCGTGAATTCGGGACTATCCGAGCAGTTTTTAGCAGTTTCGACACTTTCCATGTATTTTCTGACTTTTTCTATCTCACATTTCATGGTTTTACTTACCACAATCATTTGACAGATTGTGACGAAACCTTACATCGATAGGATGCAGCTGATGCCAGTAGAACTTGACCCAAGTGCTATACTAGCTTGTTCCCAACTGTTGCTTTGCTCTCCTCATTACATGTTGTACTACTTAGGAGAGAGAGTTAGAGTCCAGACCATTGGTAGGTGGGTAGTTCCATCACATCCACCTGTTGACATGAGTGGAATATGGACATTCGTGCTTTTGACGAGGCTTATACTGGTCTTCTCATTCATCTATATGTGACCCATCAGGATGACTATGTGATATTCTGTCGTACCCGTCTAATGGGACCTGTTGGTGATCTATGTCGACGGTTGGAACTCTCATCTGACACTATTGGTCCTTCTGTTGTTAGGCCACGTTAGGCTCAAAGTGTAGGTGCATTAAGAAATCCTTCTTTGGCTGATCCTAGTGTTACTCCTGAGATGTGAATTGATTCTGGTCGGGTCCCCTTAGGCCTTAATTACTGGTTCTCTGAAGATATTTTTTTCACTAACTCACATGGTGAGATGCAAACATATCATCTTCCGGATGCGATCCATCCCCTTGCACATGACTTTCCTAATAACCCTGAGGTATGTTCATGCTTATACTCTTGGATTTTGCTTTCAGAAATGATCATCAGCTAAGCCTCTGATATCTTTCTTTCTGCAAATTACCACAAAGTGGGCCCGTCACAACTACCGAGTGGGATGTAGAATGGACCTAGCTTTTACGGGCATGCTAACCCAGCTTGAGTTATGGACTGATCAATCTCGTCCACTAGAGGACCCCCATCGGTGCTGTCAAAGACACTAGTGGCTTGTCTATGCTTCTTTATTTCTTGTCTTGCCCTGTTTTTTGTTTATGTCTAAACTATGATGTACGGATGATGTTTTGATGTATGCATGATGCATGAACTTTATGGTGCTCTTTTAGACTTCCCATGTCATGAATGCAAACTAAAAAAAATGCTATGAAATGCTATATAATTTCTAGTTCAATGTATTAAAATGTCTAAAAATGTCAAAGAATTTTGAAAATGTCTTAAAATGTCCCTAGAACCCCAAATTTTTGAAAAAAAACTCAAATTTCTACAAAAATCCTGCTCAAAAGGGTTAGCTGCCACTGGCCTGAAGGGGCGGTGCCGCCCTGGCTTTATGGCGGTGTAGCCCTGGGTATGTTCCTAGGCATTGTGGTGTTTCCACCATGAGGTGGTGCTACCACCGTCTACCTATGGCGGTGCCGCCAGGTCCTTGTGGAGGTGCCGCACCAGGCTAACGCGCCTCAGTCTATTTGACACATTTTTCTATAAAAAAAAGAGTCAACTCTTTCTCAAAAAAGTCACTCTGACTCCTTTTGACACTTCTCAGGACTCTCTTTTGTCTCTTTTCTCTTATTTCACTCAGGAAAATTTTATTTTATTTTATTTTTTCATGGAACCCTAATACAACCACCATATGTTTTTGGGGACCAAAAACCTAGATAAGGTTGAGAAAATCAATCTGGGCAAGTATGGGGTCAATTTTGTTCTGACTCTAATGGGTGTGAAAGTGGACTGGGATTTTCTAAAGGCTTGTCTCAGGTTTTGGGATCCTTTGGTCCACGTGTTCCGATTTGGAGCAGGCGTGGAGGAAATATACCCTACTTTTGAGGAATTCAGTGTTATCCTTAGAAGTAACTCGAATGCTATTCTAGCTGTCCCCGAATACCGGGTTGGATATTTTCATTCTTTCAGGAGGCTCATAGGATTGAGACAAGAGCTTCCTAGCTCGATTATCATAGGAGACCGAGTCAACCTTACTGTAGTTATGGTTGAATTTCAATATCCAAAAGATTCAGGGGATAAGGTGAGATAGAAACACAGAATGACAACCTTGGTTCTGTGTTTGACAGCTGGATGCTTGTTCTTCAGCTCACCTGGTTGGGGAGACATTCGAGTGGTGGAGCTAATCGCTCAAATGGAGTGAGGTTGCACTATTGTCGGCCTAGTTTTAGCAGTGACTTTGCAAAGCTTGGATGGAAACTAAAGAGTTGAGGGGCTTTGGTCTGTTAGCCCCGTCATTTTGCAGGTAAAGACATCTTGTACTTCCTTTTTTTCTTCCTTTAAATTCCTTTTTCCTAACCTTTTTATTTCTTTTCAGGTTTGGCTTAAAGATCACCTACAGGTGGTGGCTCCCCCATATAGGATGTCATATTCAACTGCACAATACTGCATGCAGAGGACTCGAATTTGTTTTGACACAGAAAATGAGTGGACGTCTGGATTTTAAAATTGGATTCTAAAGATCTACTTTGGCACTACTCTTGGTACATGATTGACTCATTCATCACAATGAGTTATGGGTATAAGATGTTTTACTTGCTGGGCATTTCCATGACCTCATTCTATCAAGGCACCAGAATCTTGAGGCAGATGGGTCGGCCACAGGGCAGCCCACCAGACGGAGTAGTTTTTCCTACATCTCTGATTACCGGTCCTGTTTCCTAGGCCATAATAATGGTTGGAAGCGGTCTATACATTTTGTACGTCCTGCTAGCTTATCAGGATAATTGGAGGATTATGATTCCTGGTGGAGGTTTGGCCTATTGAGAAGATCAGGTGAGTAAACTTGATTACAGAGTTGGAGGCAGACATGGAGACTGGGGTACTGAAACAGACACAATGACAGGACCAGAAGACACTGCTGCGATCAAGGATGAGCTAGAAGTAAAGGTTGAACCAGATATACTTGTGACAGAAGATGAAAACTCTGATGACTCAAAGGATATTCATCCTAAGAGAAAACGGGTTTAGACTCTGTATTCCATCTTTATGTTTTGTTCATAATTTTGAATTTCATTCACGTAGACTATGGAATTCTTTTTGAATAAGATGGAATTTTTATTATTTTGACATTGACAGACGAGACTGAACGAATTTTGATAAAAATGGATTAAAAAGACTGGACTATGACTGATGAAATCCAATTTGAAATAAGGCAATTTTTTATTTTTCCTCTCTTTTTTTTTATTCATATACTTTTTTTTTTATTTTGCTTTAATTTTTGCCTAAGCTGCCCTTTTGGGTTCTTAACTCGCCGAGCTGCTCTAATTTTTGCCTAAGCCACCTTATTCAAGTTTTCAACTTAGTGAGCATAAGTCAATTAATCTGGGCATACAAAATGATAATTTTATTATGCTTTGGACGTACCCAAAGTGGGCTGCCTACTTATCTCCATCTGCATTTCTTTTATTTCACACATTAATTTTTTTTTGGGAGAATCAGGTCCTCGTAGTTCTATTCATACATGCATCATGAAATGGAAATTACACAAAGTACTTTTCCATTGATCAAGATTACAAGGATTCAAAAATTGATCTTCTTGAGCATATATGGGCCGACCTAATTTGGTCTGAATTTCCCTCTTGGATCATGAACAAGAGTTCTGATTTCTTTTAGTACTAAGTTGCCTTCTTCCAATCCCCTGTTAGTTACCCTTTTATTGAAATACTGGGTAAGTCTTTGCTGATACCCTTGTATCCAATAGAGCGCATCCATCCTTTTTTCATCAACAACATTCAACTGGTCAAGATATCCCTTAATCCACTCCGTTTCACTAAGCTAATTCTCCTGCACAACTCTTGCCAAGCAAATTTGCACTTCAATTTGAAGCACTGCCTCCATCCCATATACCAAAGAATATGGAGTTGCCCTTATTAGTGTGCGAATGGAGGTCCGATACCCCCATAATGCAAATGGAAGGTGTTCATGCCAGCTTCTATGACTGCTGATCATCTTTTACAAAATAGCCTTGATTGTTTTGTTTGTCGCTTTGGTTGCCCTATTAGTTTGAGGGCGATAGGGTGAAGATCAATTATGCTGAATCTTTTCCTTCTCAAGCAGACTTGTTACTTCTTTTTGAAAATGAGAGCCATTATCCATGATGATCTCAGAAGACAATCCAAACTGACAAATGATGTTAGTTTGGATAAAATATGCTACCTTTTTAGAATTCAGCACGTGGTAAGAGACTGCTTCCACCCATTTTGTGAAGTAATCTATTGCCACTAGAATGTATTCATGCCCATTCGAAGATTTAGAACTTATGCGCCCTATAACATCAATACCCCATATAGCAAAAGGCCATAGCGTTATAGTCGGGCGCAATGGGACAGGAGGTCGCTTCTGGAGCTTGGCAAATATCTGACATTTGTGACACCTTTGTGCAAACTTAGCACAATCTTCGTTCATTGTGAGTTAAAAAATCCAAGATTCGTAATTTTTCTGGCCAAGGCAAAACCATTCATGAGCGGGCCTTCTTCACTGCTATATATCCATTCCATAATCTGCTGAGCTTCCTCTTTTGTCACACTTGAGATGGATGTTATCCTATGATCTCCTTTACAACACATCACCATTTGGTATGAAATTACTAGCCAATTGCCTAAGGGTCCTCCAATCTGATTTAGATGCCCCTTCCAGATACTGGTCATTTTTCAGAAAATTGAATATGTCCCAATACCATAGCTTACCATCGGCTAGTTGAATTTACATACACGTTGTATCATAACCCGGTTGCCTTCGCACTTTAATAACCACAGGACGTACAATCTCGTTACCTATCATGTCTATCATAGAGTCTAGGGTTCTGATGGAAATCAACAAGATTTGGTATTTTTCATATTTATTTATATATTTTTGGTATTTTTATTTTTCTTAATTACTTTTAGTAGGAAACTTAGTTTTAGGCGTTATTTAAGGTATTATATTAGTTTTGATTTGTTTCTCTATTTAAGTTAGTTTTAATTTATTTCCTTATTTATGTAAATTTGGTGATTTGTTTCCTTTTAGAAATAAATTACCATATTATATTTTAGATTTTTTGGAAGTTATTTCCTATATATAGTTATGTAAATCTTAGGGTTGGGGGAGCTTGGATTTGAATTAAAATAATCTTTCTGTGTGAAAGTTGTTTCTTCCAATTTTCGGTATTCTTTTGAATCAACATATTTTGATGCCTATTTCTTAGTATTTCTAAAATCAACAGGTTATAGAAGATTATTTTTCGGTATTCGTGCGCGAATCAACGGATTATAATAGGATTCTATTTTTCCATTGATATTCCGCTGCGTCAAGTTCCCAAAGCATCAACGAACTGATTCTCAGCTCGAGGCAGATAATGGAAAGATAATTCATGAAAAATTTTCTACTAGATCAGTTACGCGTTGATAGTAAGGAACTAAACACTCTTCTTTTATCTTCCATTTGCTAAGAGCTTGTGAGACAATCAAATTAGAGTCCCCATAGACCTCTAGATAATCAATCCTCATATTGGTGGCAACCTCTAAACCACATATTCAAGCTTTATATTCTGCTTTATTTTTTGTCACCTCAAAGGCTAACTTAATAGCTATAGGTAAATGATACCCATTTGGCGTGACAAGTACTATTCCAGCACTATAACCCTTGTTGTTGGCTGCTCCATCAAAATATAACTTCCAAACTTCAAATTCTAGTTCCATGATATCCTCATCCGGAAATTCAGGTTTGAATGGTTCATCATCTATTAGGGCAGCGACTAATTGGTCAACTATCACACTTCCTTAATGACCTTCCTTGGAACATATTTGAGATTGAAAGTTGCTAAAACTGCCAACCATCGTGCCATTTTGTTGTCAAGAACTGGCCTCTCCATAAGGAATTTCAAAGGGCTCTAGTCAACAAGGACATGCGTAGTGTATGAACCTGAATAATGTTATAGCTTATGGCATGCCCAAACCAAAGTGAGACATAACTGCTCAATCCGATTGTACTTGAGTTTATGGGCAAGCATTCGCTTACTCAAATAATAGATGATATTTTTCTTATGATCCATAGCATTTTGAGCGAGCATTGCTCCCATAGCTTCTTTAGTCACAGAGAGGTATAACAACAAGGGTTTACCAGGCCTCGGTGGTTGCAATATAGGAGGATTTAACAAGTATTGTTTGATCTTTTCAAAAGCTTGCTGACATTCTTCATTCTATCCCTTAGGAGATCCTTTCTTCAATAACTTAAAGATGGGCCCACAAATGTCAGCTAGTTGGGAAATGAACCGATTGATGTACTACAAGCGTCCTAAAAATCCCCTAATCTATTTCTCTATTCTTGGGGCTGGCATTTCCAAAATGGCTCTTGACTTAGCTCGGTCTACTTCTATCCCTTTTTTGCTTACCATATGGCCCAAGAACAAACCCAAGGATGCACCAAAAACACACTTATTATGATTCAACTTTAGATTGTATTGTCTCAACCTAAGGAAGAAATGCTTTAATGCATCTATGTGTCCCTCTGTTGTTTTGGACTTAATAACCATGTCATCAACATATACTTCCACATCCTTATGAATTATGTCATGAAAGATAGTTGTAGCCATTCTTTGATATGTTGCCTCAACATTTTTTAAACCAAAGGCATGACCTTGTAGTAGTAGGTGCCCCATTCTGTCATAAAAGCTGTCTTTTCCTTATCAGGTGGATAGACTTGTATCTAATTATACCCTACATATAAATCAGTCAAGGAGACTTCCTCATATCCAACCATGCGGTTAACCAATAAGTCTTTGTGAGGTAAAGAAAAATTATCTTTTGGACAAGCTTTGTTCAAATCCCTGAAATCCACACACATTCTTACCTTCCCATCCTTTTTGGACACATACACTATATTGGCTAGGTATGAAGGGTAAGTGACATGTTCAATGAAACCCTTTTTTAATAAACTAACAACTTCCTCTTTGATCTTAAGAGACCACTCTGCATTCATTCTCCATAACTTCTATTTTACAGGCTTCACATTCTCATAGGTCGGAATCTTATGGACTACTATGCTTGGATCAATACCCGTCATGTCTTCAGGTTCCCAAGAGAAACAATCCAAAAATTCTTGAACTGTCTTGAATAAAGAGGCTTTATCATAAAATGATGATGCAATGAATGTGATTTTCAGTTTATGATCCGTGCCCAGATTTATTGACTCTTTATTTTGTTCTTTTATTTCTTTTATTTCATTTTCTTTTGATGCCTCATTTAAATTGAATTCATAAAGAAGGAAAAAAGACTCAGGGATATAAAAGGAAAATTGAAAACTTTTATTACTTACAAACATTTTGTCCTTGCAGACTACACATAAATTGAAAGAAGGACCAGGGAGATCCTTTACAGACTCTACAGAGGAAAAAAAAAGAAAAGAAATAGACTCAACAGACTCTGACTTTAACTCAGACTCGAATTCTGACTTGGGCAGGAAAGAAAATATCTCATCAAGGCCGGGAAGCTTCTCAATGTGCCAATTGTCAAGTGCAACCATGGTTGGATGGATGAGTTTGTTGGGGTTTGATTCCACTTCATTTCCAATCAAGAGGACTTGCTCAAAGAGAGTAACCTCCATGTTCTCTTCCCAATCCTGCTCTAGTAGGTAGATGGGCTTGCAATCCTCCAAATTGAGCCTTTCCTCTTAGCCTCGGTTCTCCTTTTAGCTTTCATTTCAACCTCCTCCAAGTCCTCTTTGGTAGGTTTATAACCAAGACGAAAAGGTGAGTTGGCTATTGGTGTAACACCTCAACTTAAATCTAACCTGAACCATAAAAGGGCAACTTAGGGGGAAATTTTTTCTTTAATTTGAACTTGTGAATGTTACGTGTTTATGCATGAAATTGATAGATATGCATGTTATATGATGTGTTTGAGTGAATAGAAGGGGTTTAAAAGCTGTTAGGACAAAATCAGGTAAATTTGAGTTTTTGATGAACTGGGGGCAAAATGGTCATTTTACACCCATTCGAGTTTTTATGGAATTAATATCATATTTGAAGGTAGAAAAGAATATTAGGACATGAAAATGATGATATTATGTTTAAATGAATAATTGTTGGAGAATTAAACCTGGTAGAAAATAATCCTGGGCAAAGCTGCTCGATTTAGGATTTCAATTGAACTAGGGGTAGTTTAGCCTTTTCCTATGCATTATGAACTTATATAGTGTATGTAAACCTATGGAATCCTTGTAGGCTCATCTAAATCTAACCATTGGATGAAAAGATGAAGAAATGGATGGTTGGATAGCTAGGTTTCACCATTTGTACCATAAACTCAAAACATAGGATTACACCATTTGATTTTTACTTAGATTTTTCCCACTCCTTCATTATTCTTCATCATCTTCATCATTTCACCAACCAAACTTTTCTCTTTCTTCTCCACCATTTTCGGCCACCATTGAACTTCACCATACTTTGTTGTTTTCTTTCATTTTTTTGATGGAAACATGTTAATTCCATCATCCTAAAAACAAATATATCCATAGATTTAAAGGAAAAACAAGAAAAAGTGACAAATTAATCCTTTGAAGTTTTTGAAGAACTATTGGAACAGTAAGTGATTTTGAGATTCTTTTGGTTTAATTGTGTTCCTAAGATGTTCTTTGATATTAATTGGTGATTAAAATGTATTTAGGTTGAAAGGAAATAAAAAAGTTGGAAACCAAAACCTAATAGGAACAAGGTATGGATCAAAGTGTGTTTTTGATGGATCTTTTTATTTAAATGATATTTATTTGATGTGTTTAGCATGAATTAGTAATCTTTTAATTGAAAAAAATCAATTTGAATGAAAAATCATCTAGGCCGAACCATGTGTGCTTGAATAATGGATTTGTACTTTGGTGTTTTATAGGTTTAAATGATGGAATGGTGTATATTTGATGCATATGTATTGAAGTAGTGATTACATGATGGAAATAAATCCATTTGGAAGGATTTCCATTTTGGCCGAATTGATGAAGCATGAATGATGGTTTAGTGCTTTGATGTTTAATAGGTTTAAATGGATGAATGTTATGTATTTAATGCATATGTATGTTATTTGAAAGAATGGTGTTGAAAGATGGATGAATTGAATGATTTTCATTTAGGTGGAACAATATTGACTTTGTTAGTTTAAGGTGTTAGGCTAATGTGATTAATAAGGAAGTGTTTGTATAAGGTTAAGTGATGAAAATGTATAAGATTAGTTATATAAAAGACGATTGATATAAATACTTGGAAAGTACATGTGAGTTATGGTATATATTTGATATGAAATGATGAACTAAGTATATATGAGTACTTCATACAGTATATAGGTGATGAATATGAGAAATGTGAGTTAAATATAATGATAAAATGTGTTTATTGCATAAAGGATTGAAAAGAGAGTGAATTGTGTAAATTGAGGCTTATGATGCATATTAATTATGCTTTGAGTCTATTGATGTCTGTTTATGTGAATAACATGTTTTATGATGTTTTTACATCTTACCAGAGTGTTATATGTGGAAATAGGTGAACCGTCGAGTACTCCAATTCGGAGTGTTGAGCGGCGGGCCGATTAGGGCTCGAGAGCAGTGGATTGGGGGACAAAGTGGATAAATTGTGTTAAAGGTGAGTCCTTATGTATATTCATGCATGATTTGCATCATATATCATATAAAAAGTTAATTTGAATGATAAAACAACATTTGATACTTTATAGTACATACAGTGCAAGTTGGCCCGTAAATAAGCCCTCCGAAACGACCTAAAATGACCTAAACTTTGTCTGTCCATAAAATGAAATTCAGAAAGCCAATTGGGCCACCACTTGTTCCATTCTTCTAGTCTTGTTCTAAGCTTTAAAATGGTACCTCATGGTCCTCCTAAATCCTTTGGTAATATAGTTAACCAGAAACTACTCAAAAATCCCAAAATGGACCCGTAACGGCGAGTGCCAGTTGCGGTAGTGCAATTGGGCCCTATTGGACATATTGTTGACATTACCCAAATTTATTCTATTATTCATTATAAATATATATATGATCATTCTACAACTATATGAGTTCTATTTATGATATATTTATTGTATATATAGAGACACACCCATATGGTATTATAACAGGACTACCTCGATGGTGTAGTGGGTAAATCCATGACCATGTGCACACTAGTATTCATTGGACCCTTACTAGAAAGGGGTATAATGTTCTCTGGACATAAGGGCCGATCACTCTTACGTGTGGTGGATTATTGGAATAAGCACAATTGTGCTAAAGTATGAAATATAGTGCAAGTCGCACTTTTCACTGGACCCAATCCTGTTATATCATATGTGCGTTGACTAGTACACTGGATACTTGATATTTCTTCACTTGTTATCATATATGAATACTTATATGGATATGTACCTGGATACTTATATGGATATGTATCCAGATACTTACATGGATTCTTATATGAATATTGATACAGATATTTATATGGA